>LHUT01002826.1:0-17082 GCA_001412135.1 Silene latifolia subsp. alba
AATATTGTCTTTTGTATTAATATAGATAAGATTATGTAGGGGTATTTTATTTGGGCCGTCGTTCTATTATTAACATATTGAGTAAGAAAACCACTAAACAAAATTCCCTTAACCAAACAAACAAAAGGCTAAAATCGTTTATTACAACTTACAAACGATTCTTACATCTATACATCAGTCTTAACTGACTTATTGTGATTCCTAATCTTATTACTTTCCTTAACAAGCTCTCGTTAAAATTGCTCCACAAAGACGATGTAACTAAACGCGAAAATGAGAGCGATTTGACAATCGTATTTCATAATCTTTGATATTTAAAACTTACTTCAAAGATCCTCAGTTCCGTTGATTTCCTGCATAAGGCAAGGCAGCTCACATTACAAATCACCCAAGTATTCATTTAATCAGACAGATATTAACAAAATGCTGCGTGGTGGACTAAAGTGCCGAACCTTGTCTGCAATAATAACACCATCACGAATTTCCAGCTTCTCGCCTGATTTGGCATTGATAGATACTTTGCCCTAGTGTAAGGATCATCGCACAAGATAAAATTAAAACAAAATTTACACTAGAACATTAACGCGAGATTTCAGGTTACTGGTGTCAGGCTAATTATTAGCAGCGATTAGTTTTTTGAGAAATGATCGTACATTATATAATGTGTAGCTGACGGTTTTACTTATACAACCTTACCTATAGTCCCATTTAGGCATTTACCCACAAAGTCCAAGAGTAACTATTCATTTAATTCGAATTTGGGAATTCTATTTGCGCAATGTCCGGAAGTGCTAAAAAAATTGACCAAGGGTAAAACAAAATGCAAGCTCGTTACCAATTACGGTGATGTTAGAAATACTATCAAAGAATTTTTTGGATAATGAGTGTTCATTTAGCAAACTAATTAGGGAATTAGTGTCGGTTTCAAACTATTTTGGCCCAATGGTTTCAAACGGACACCAATTCCCTAATTAGTTTGCTAATGAACACTCATTATCCAAAAAATTCACTAACAAAATGGAGAATAGAGAATGATATCTACCTACCTTGAGAGTTACTCCAGCACCAAACCATACATCCCCGGACACCTTCAAGCTATCTAGATCAATGATACTAGGAATAGACTTGAAACGGTTCAAGAAGTCGCTGACCTGTCCATGACATCAATTTATTAGAAACTTGATGAAGGTACTAACCATAAAAAAGGCGACTAGCAATCTAGCATCACCAAGTTGAACAAAACCTTTTTGAATTCTGGACCCAATTCAATGGTTGGGTTAGCGGGATTTGCTCTAACTGGATTCCTTACTACAAAGCCATCCACCACGTTGTATAGATCGGACTGCAGTAAAAATTAGAATGACGAGTCTTAAATTCACTTTTATTAGCAATTTAGCATAATACAAGGAAAGTGCACCAGTTGTAGGTAATATAATTACCTGGACAAGGAGCAAATCTGAGGTTGCCTTTACTGGAAGGAATCGTGATCGTGGGACATTGATGCCAATGGCATTATCAAAAAACTGTTCAAAAAAAAAATAAAAAAAAATACAAGGTTATAATTGAGGCTCCTTATCCCAACTCACGGAAAATCAGAGTGAAATTTACATATCTTACAGTCTTACCTTAATTGCAGCACCAGCAGCAGTTTCCAGTTGAAGAACCTTAACCCCGTTGACTTCCTAAATGCAACATCAATCAAAACAAGACTCCAATAAAACTGACACATTACCAATAAACCAAAGTGGCTTGAGTGTAGTGGAGCGTGGGAGTGCCTCAAAGCGTTNNCCCTACACGGGAGTGCTGCGGTTACCTGTCATCCTAAGGGATGTCTTACCTGGCACACGTGGTTTGCAGGGTATTGCATGTGCCCGGGGGGGATTAAAACCCTCGTCATCAAAAAAAAAAAAGACACATTACCAATAATGCGAAACTGATGAATAGTATGCTACCTTAGGGTTCGGAATGATTTCCATCTTCAGTGCATCACTTTCCACAAGCCTTTTAATAGCATTTAAGTTCACCCACCTGAAAACCATTTCTGGTTTATGGGCAAGTCCTACGTTTTGTATTAAATTCACAAAGATGTGCGAAAGAATATGGCGTACAAGTTGTTGGTGTTAAAAATTTTGAACTTCTCAATAGACTTGAATTCCTCAACCTGATTGAAACAAATAGTAATATTAGCAATATTCCAAGTCATAAACTCACAATAACGAATTTCTGACAAATGAAAAGGATGTAATCTATAACAGGCTGCTCAACTGAAACGAACTTACATGCTCATCTGGAACCTGGGCAATTTCTAAAAGCTGCAGCAAAAGATAGGAAATTCCGTTAATCAGCATCGTGCTACTTACTAATAATATATAAATTCAAAACAAAACTCAAAAAAAGAAACCACAATAACACATTATTTTGCAGAAAGAATTTAAACTTAAAGAGCACAAATCAATTTTCATGTAGTGATATACTGATAACCCATAAAATCTCTAGGTAAGGTTGAACACAAGCAGTAAGACGTGAGTTTTATACCATCAACATGTAGTAGTACCACGGGAGGAACCGGGGAAGTACTAGAAATTGCAAGAGCAGCAAAAATATGGTGGGTATTATATAAAAACTACCACGTCGTATGGTAAGGTTTAGCTAAAAGTTTATAAGTTAAAAAGACACAAAGCTAATATACTGACCTGGACTTTTCCTTCGTAGGAAATAAGAGTACCACCTTTGACATCGGCTAAAGTTTTGGGTGTAACCTGCAAAGGGAAATAGAACAGAAAAACATCAGATAAAAATTGTGATAATAAGGGAGGAGGCAGCCACTAAAATCATCATATGAACTGGCATACCTCCATGCAGTATTCGTTCTTGTTTTGGATCAAGTGGTGTAAGATCTCTATAGAGCAGATTAAGAAGGAAACTTAATAGATTATAAAAAAATCGCTTATCACAAACGTAAGTGAAATTACTGAGAGATAGAATGAGAAGCACTAAGTTCAAACGCGAAATAGAAATATGAGAACAGAGATCTATTCGAAGCCAAAAAAAACAGGAAAAATCCACAGGCAGGATACTCGAATGAACTATGGCCCCAAGGTTGTCAGAGTTGGCAACAAAAACGTACTCCTTGCCCTGTCCAAGTAAAATAGTATCTTGTTTAGTATCTTCTTCACTACTAGTGTTTAGCATAATGGGCCCATACAAACAGATATCTTGTTTCGGAACAAAGTACACTCACCTGTGACAAGAAATGATCAAGTTTCCCGCTGTTCTTGAAGGCAGGGAAGACATCACCATGGCCAGGAGGATACCTTCATACAGATAAGATCATAAACGATGAATAGATGAAAAGGTGAAAGTAAGTGATACGATGTAGACGCACTTAGTGTGATACTCTAGCAGTCTACCGAAGAGGTCCTAGCATAGTGGTCGAGAGGGAAGTCCTGTGGACGATAGATCAAGGGCATAAATCCCCCTCCCTTTTGTATTGTACTCGTCTTAGTTCTCTTCTTACACCCGAAAAACAAGTCTTCATTTGGGAATTGCAGTATATAGGAGAAAGCGTCAAACAGTATAAGACACAAACATTCAGAAGAAAAAAGAAAGAAGAAGAAGAAGAATTTTTATGTTCCTGCAATTTCAAGTTTTTAACCAAGTGGTACCAATTGAGCAGATACCAAGGAAGAAATAGATAATTAAAAATATATAAAATACCATCACTTGAATGCCACAATATATTCACATGATGCAAAAACACCAGAAGAATATATGGATGTTTTTGTGTTGATCATACCATCCATCCTTGCCAGTTTGACCTTTACATGGAAGTGGCGAGAAATCTTCAACCACCAGACGAGGGTACTGGCTCTGTTAAGCAGGAGACATGCAGGGAAAAAATCAGGGCAGGTATAGACAAAGCGAAATATTACAAACCCCATTGGTCAGCATGAATTCAGGATCTCAGATGCAAGTATACAAACTGGCAGACAGGAGTTGCATCAAAATGACAGACCTGATTGAATGTGTGGATCTCAACATTGGCCTTACTGTATTTCTCGACAATCTGCATGCAGTCCAGTGAAAGCATGAAAAAAAATGCACAAGAAGCCAGATAGAACACGGAAGATAGTAACACAAATTACATAATGTGCACCTTAAGAGTATCGTCGTGTGTGTTGAATGAGTTCATTAAAACCAAAGGCACCTTGCATCCGTACTTGGTATTAAGGTTCTGCAGAACATACAGAAAGGTAAGTACCAAATGAAACAAACTTCATAAAGGAATCTTTTAAGTAAAATGAAAACGAGTCAGCAATTACCTCAATTTGCAATACGATTAGATCAAGAAAGGTCAGACCATTACAAACTTCAATGACGGACCTATAAAGAGGAGGAGGAAATATAAAAGGATGTATTTTGGATATAAGACAGGAGCCAAAGCAAATTGAGGCAAGCGACACATAACCAAATTACCCAACAAATACACCTACATAAAGGTTTCATGGTTAAGTTCGCATGAAAACAAGTTTCTTAGGATGAATATCAGAAATCCATCAACGGTAAAAAAACTGTTAACCTTTACAAATTCATGTTATTTTCATGACTGAATTATAAACAATTAAACAAGATATAATACACGAAGTACTGAATAGATCTCAAACCAAGTTTTTCTACAACCAATCCCGAGCTTCCTTTTTTCCGAAGCAGCAAATGCTTAATAATTCATCAATAAAAATGGCCACTACAGACAAAAATTGATGAGCAGATTTTAAGTGATAAATCATGCTCGAAAACAAATCCAAGAAACTTCATCAAAGACAGTCACTTATACTGTAAAAACGCAACTCATAACGCATATCTTAAACTGCTGAACCACGCTGCGGCTCAACAACTAAACAATAACAAAAACCGTAATCAATAAATTATTTCATAATCATTGATCCAACTACGTACTTAGGACCAGTGCAACCCATGGTAGTTCCCAAGCCTCCATTGAGCTTCAACACCACAAGCTTATCCAACAGCTCCTTTGTTTTCTCGGCATCTGCATTCATTCATCATCAACACAAAAACATCCATATCAATAACGGCATCCAATCCACTCCACACATATCTACTCCAATTCGCTAATTCTTCCGCGACAAAACCGTAGTAATCCATAATTAATCACTTATTAACTACAATAACACCAAATGAATCCACATTTATTCATCATCAACAAAAGAACATCCTACATCAATTGCTTCATCCAATTTTACGCATCTCTCCTCCAATTCGCTAATTATTCGACGAAAAAACTGTAGTAATCCATAATTAATCACCTATCAACTACAATAACACCAAACAATCTACATTTATTCATCATCAACAAAAGAACATCTTACATCAATAACCGCATCAATTCCACGCATATCTCCACCAATTCAACAATTATTCCGCGAAGAAATTGTAGTAATCCAAAATTAATCAGCTAATAACTACAATAACATGAAACGAATCGTATCAGAATGTTAGTTAACCTTCAGGTGGTGGAGCTAGGGTTCCGTACGGAACAACAATGTCGTCAGTAGGCGTCTTGATTTTGCTCCAATCTACATGCTCTGCTTCTCCACTTCACGTTTTTCCAATGCATGCAAATTCATTCATAAATCATAATCAATCGTTCATCATTATCATCATACATCATCATAACAATCAAAATTGCGAGAAAATATAATTCAAAAGGAAGAATTGCAGGTGTGTTAATGGCGGTACCTGAGGTAACGAGCGACGAGGTTGATGAATCCAGATTTCTCATTTTCGCTGCAAAAAAAAGCGCGAAAAACGGTTATTAGATCAAAACAATAGAATTAGGAGAAGAGATGCAGGAGAAATGCGAAATAAAGAAAAAGGAGAAGAATGAATTGCGAGACCTGATTTGAGTGAGAGAGGAGACATTAGAGTGAAGGTTCTGGAGCTTATCGTTGTCGGCTGGGGTGAGAGTTGCAGCAGTGGACGCCATTAATGGAGGAGATTTGAAGCTTTGATTGAAAGTAAAGTGCGAAGAGGGAAGGAGAAGGGAGGAGGGGACGGATTAAAAAGGAGTACAAGCATTATAAGATCGTTATACCTCAACAATGTAAGTCACGACTCACGTTACGTCCATACGATGTTCGTATTATAAGGTGGTTTATTTGACGGTTTTACCAAATAAAACTCTCTTTTAGTGATCGTATTACAATTAGGATTTGTATCTTTAAAATGGGACGTAATGTGTAGTGTGTACCACAAATACTATCGTACAACTATAATATTGTACAACCAGCTCTTACGCAAAGTTATTGAGCTATTTTACAAGTTATTGAACTATTTTACGAAGTTATTGAGTTTAATAATTATTCTGTTAAGCTCAATAACTTTGTACCATAGCTCGATAATTTTGTTAATAAAGCTCGACAACTTTGTAACAAAACTCAATTACATTGAATAAGTTGTATATACAACCAGTTGTATAATACATTAACTGTATTTGCATTTAGAAGGCAACAAAATTAGGATATAAGACGCATTAGGTTAAATTGTCNTTTTACGAAGTTATTGAGTTTAATAATTATTCTGTTAAGCTCAACTACATTGAATAAGTTGTATATACAACCAGTTGTATAATACATTAACTGTGATATGTACATCATAATATGAATCATAGTACTCCGTAGTAATTAGTATAACGTCTTTTATTGCGTATTTTGGTCTTAGGCTCAAATGACGTGTTTTACACTAAAATGTAAACCGTCTTGTATAAGAATTTATTCAATTATGAGGAATTATCGTAAGATATTATATCCACGTCAATTACACCAAAACTACTACGGTGTATTCCGTATATTACAAATATATATTTCTCCTATTATCTAAAGATCGATGGAATATAAAAAAAATTGCAACGCTACTGACACGGTACGATAGTTGGCTCCAGTGGACTAAACGGATCTGAATCGCATTTATCAGAGTCTGTGATGCTGTTAACTTGTTCTCCCTGCAAAGACAATAACAGTAGGATTATTAAGATTTTACCGGGCACTGCTAAAGCCACGAGTTTGTGAGAGGTGCGTGCATTACTCGCACTTCTCACAGACCTCCGGGAATTAGCCAGCCACGGAGGCTGACATGGAAGTTTACCTTAGATAGGTTTCTCAAGTAGGTTGTGGTATAATTTCCTGTAGGAAAGATTGCTTCCATCAAATCTGCTAACACTAATTGAGGTTGAGACACGCCACTGTCGTACCAATCTGCAGAAAACAGTAGACAAACAACGCGTCTTAACTCTTAATAGCGAGTAAAATCATTCTAAACAAAGTACGACTTAAAGTTGAAGCCCCGACTTCATTGTGAATGGTGAACCGATACTTAATCTAGGAGAGCGGATCCTTCACATATCATCCTTTTCACATAAAAATCACTTGTGTGATATAGAATGGCTTTAACATCACAGTTTATAAGTATCGAGCCACTGGACATTGCCAGTTCAAAGAGATAACCCGTGGCAATATAGAGTCCCACTGTCCCTTACATGTGGAGTACTCCCTCCTTCTCGAACATTGGTTTATTTTTTATATTACTTATGAGGGGTATTTTAATCAAAGGTAAACAAATGATTGAGACAGAGGAAGTACTCTGCAGATGATGTGCCAGAAAGCGATTGCGGTGCATAATATATGGCATACGGGACACAGAACGAGACAAAGGATCCAACATAGCCTTTCTGTGTATTTGCCTCGACTCAGCGTGCTACAAACTAACCCGCCTGGCTCCTGATTGCCAGTTCTATTAATTTTCTGCATACAATTAGCATAATATGGAAAAGGAGATGACAAAAGCATCGTCATTTTTCCAAAGATGATTTGGGATTGACTAACATGAAAAGCTCTTCAGAAACAAATACAGAAAAACCCAAAGATGATCCGTCACTAGTGGCTTAGGGACGGGGAAAAACTCAGGAAAAGTGAATAATAAGGGAGCATTTATAGGAAGCTCACCTAGTGAAGTGGCATTCAGGATCCTCTTATCATATCTCCATATGCTTTGGTGTGTTAAAAATGCAAAGCAAGATTGATCTTCAATACCAATATTTTGGAGGAATGTTGCGACATTGTAAGCAGCCGGATCAGGTGCGTATGTCTCATCAATAATCACATCCACCGACTGTAACATGATACCAATATAGCAATTATAGTGACATTGTTGACAGTAATTCTGTGCAGTCAGATACTGATATCTAAAATATGCATGCATGGGAAGTGTATCCTGGTTCCTCGGTCCACCATAGAGCTCTAATGTAAAAACTATTGACGGTAAGATGGTCTTCCAAACATTGTTTAGTTAATGGTACATTATAAGATATCCGTCTTAGAAGTCGTTTGGACCAAGTACCCGCAGGAGTAGCTCACTGACTTATAATAGTCTCTCCGTCCCTAATTCTACTGAATGTGGGACAATAGTCTGCACACGATTAGGAAATCCTCGACAAGGTTCTCTTTAGGAAGGGAGGTGGGGAAATCAGGAGTAAATGGTCTTACTTATAGTTGTATGTACATCACTTGTTTCCACGCGAGTCCTCTGGTTATGGTAACCGAGACATCTCCAAACAAAGATCATAATATTTGACCTTATAACAAAGGAATGATAGCATTAGTTTGAACGGATAACCCACTTACGCATAAGATAGCATGAAGTTGTTCCAGGTCATCAGGAGCCGATATGTTGTATGTCATTTTGTTGACGGATTCATCCACATTCACCCCACCGGCATCATCGACAAACTACACATTTAAGATAAACACACAACATTGAAGATGTCCGCCACCAAGTATTTATTAAATGATCAGTGTTCTTGCCGTGATGGTGATGAATTGCGCACGTTTAAACATTCACAACAGATCAACAGAACAATTCACTTGTGCAAGTGTCTGATGAATGCAAAATATATATTTTTCATCATGTCGAAGTCACAGGGTAATACTTGTTCAGACTTCAAAACTTCAAATGTGCGTAGACGCGTAGTACAATATAGTTTGCAAGATTAGGAGTAAACCTTTGTTTTGTAGGCTTCAGTTGTGAAGAACCATGCACCCTGAATTCATCAAAGTAACAGATATCAGAACGGCTTTGCGGATCAAGAATTGTCAAATGCCATCAATACATTACATCTTTAATCGTAGCATCTAAATACTACTCCGTACTATAATAAACGGAATCAGTTATAGTTCATTTTCTGGAATCGTCACACTTTCAGATTAACAAACATTAGTAGCCACAATGATTGTGAACAGAGCTTAAGTTATCATGTTAATTATAAAACAGAAAGACTAGAAGCGAATATTTTCTACGGAAATTTTGCCTAAGTAGGTAAAGCGTCCCAATTTTGAACTTGCAACTTTTACAAGCAAACTTACATCATCAAAAAGCATCCAGCCGACAACAGGTTTGAAGGTTGAATTTCTGTTTGCGGCCAATTTAGCCAAGCACTCATAATTCTGCTTAACCTACATTGATATACAAAATTACAAAATAAGAGTGATTTGACAAAGTCTGAAGTATTCAGGCATTATTGACCAATAGTTCTGAATACACTTTCTTTCTAGCTGTAAATATTCCTGATTGACATTAGCAAAGATCGTTTGTGGTCGTCTGTTGCTGAAACTAAAAATGTCGATGATGTCTAAGCCAAGACTACTTTCATTAATTGTTTTAACCTCTTAAGCTCATAACAAATAAAACAGGAAAAGCCATTATTAATTACTCGTATGTTTCATAAGAGATTTCTTAACTAGGTCTTCGTTTGAACGAGTAATCAGTTGGGAGTTCCATGTTCTATGCATGATACAGTTCCATTAATCTAGGCCCTCTTGGCTGAAAAGATTGTGGTATAAGAATGAAAAGATAACCCTGCAGTAATCTGAGAAAAACTTGAAAAATTTAACGACCATCGTTCACAACCGTATTTAACAAGAGTTGCAGTGAGACTTACAGCATCATAAACAGTGTTTGCTCTCACTTCCAGGTTTCCAAATACTGCCAGGTACTTAATCCACTCTGCGCGCTAAAATTCAATAGTTAAATATTCAAATGTGCCATCATTAAAGCTTTTAGGAAAATAAAGGAAGCGCTCGGTGGGAAGATCGTCAGTCCTACAATGAAATGTAGCCATCACCTTCGCAAATCATTACGAGGTGTACTAAGATATAAAAATCCGCTAACCTGAAGAGGAAAATCTTCTGATGATGGTACAAAAGTAGCAACATTACAGGCTTGTGGCTGGTCAGTGGCACTCGTAAAGTACGCTGAAAACTGAGAAAGCTGTTCTGGTTCACTGCTGTTTACCATCGTAAGCTCCCCTCCTTCATATAACTTCAGTAGACACTGAGAGGCCGAGTCGTATGAAGTAATACCCTTACAGGTCCCAAGCAAACCTAAAAGCTGGCAGAAGTATATGGAAGGGCAAAGCATTACATGTGATGCTATTACGAGTAGTTTGGACCGGAACCGGAATCGTCAAAAATCTCGGACCGGAACCGGTTGGACCGGAATTAATTTTACATGCCCACTTTTTCAAATTCCAGTCCATAAATCCGGACCGGTTAGACCGGATTAAGTAGGGCTTCAATGTATTTTTAATTAATATTTTAAGGAAAAAAGTAAAATAAAAATAATTCCGGTCTTTCCGTTCTGGACCGGGATTCCAAGACCGGACCGGACTGGACACTGGAAACTTAAAAAATGGTGGACCAGGGACCGGACCGTAATTTTTAATTCCGGTCCGGACCGGATGTTGCCCACCCCTAAGTGGAGTGACTCTTCCGTTTGGTACATGTTTTCATCACAAATAAAACGCGCTTAGAAAATAACTTCGAATATTTTTCTTACCAATTTTCCGAAGTATTAACGAAAAACTTACAGGAAACAAAACCAAGAGTGATGCTCACCTCAAGAAACGAAACTGCAAGACATATAACAAAGCATACTCAAACATGTCAGTTGCACGCCAAGTGTTCGATGAAATGCCTGAACGAACAAAAGCTACAGGAAGGTATCAGATAGTTTACCTGGAATACCCGGAAAAGTATCGGTATCAAGAGCGTAATTTGATAAGGGTACGACGAATGATTTCATCCTGGATGTGCAGTATTTTGTTCTTGCCGCCATTCTTGAGTTATTCTGTTATTCAATTTCATCAGTTTCATAATTGCACAATATTTTCGGTTACTCAAACATAACGGCTTTTTGATTTCTTGGCGGGGAATTGAGGTGACTTTCAATTTAGACCTGGCAAACTGGTCAACCGATCGGCTGGAATTAGGTAAGTTCGGATTGGGTCATTTCGTGTTTGCAAGAGTTTGGGTCTGATCTATTCAGATCATTTTACGAGTGTGTTGTTATTAAGTTGTTTAGGATAATGTTCAGTTTGTGACAATAAACATTCAGTTCGGAACGAATAAGACCAGGTCCGTTTGGGTTGCGGGTCAAGTATAAACCCGGTTATTGGAACCGGTCATTTGTGTCGAGTCAGTCTTGGAAGTCCACTCTCAATGGCCTTAACCACAATTCGAATAACCAGGATTGGTTTAAGATCAAGCCACCACAAACTAGTAGACCTAGACTAGAACTTTTTTTCAAAATAGGCATTTTTCACAAATTAATTATCAAAATGGGTCGACTTTCAAATTTATTACCGAAAATGGGTCAACGTAGGATCAGATTTATCGAACCTAGGCTTAGGAGGCAAATCGCCAGCCCGCTTGGCGACTTGTTTTGTTGTATAATCCAGAAATCACCTTCCCCTTTCCAACTAAAAAAAAAAAATATATATATATATTCTTGAAATCGTCAGTTCACATGGCGATTTTAGAGTTGGATCAAATTTTGCAAAGCTTTGGGTACAGTCGCTGACTGACTTGGCGACTTGGATCCGAGCCTAGTTTCGGTGATGACGTGGACCCATTTTGAGTAAATACTTTGAAACTCAACCCATTTCGTTAATTAGTTTGTGTTTGAGCCCCATTTTCGAAAAAAATTCCTATTTTGTAGATATTTTCTAACCCTTTCACACCTAGTTTTGTACTATATATGCTTGTAATTCCTAAGTTGTAACTATCACATTTGATCAATACAATTACATTTCCTACATGGTATCAAGAGAAAGGTTCAATCCTCTCTAAACCCTAAAATTTATCCCACCGCCTTCCTCACCTCGATCGACCATATCGAGTGCAACCATTCCCAACCCAAATGATCCTAAAAATCCTTTCATCCTTCTCAATGTCCATTCCATTGTCAAATTTGATGGCACCAATTACCGTCAATGGCGGATTCAACTTGAATTCCTCTTCGATGGTTATTGCCTCACCTCCTTTATTGATGGAACCCCACCTCTACCTAAAACCCTTCCTTCGACTGCCGACAAACAACCCACCCAAAACCCCGAGTTCGATACATGGTATCGACAAGACAAACTCCTTTTTTCTGCCGTGGCCAGCACCCTAACCCCTGCCGTCTCTCCACTCCTCAATCGCCTAACCACGACACGCGGTGCGTGGGATGCTCTCGCTGCCTCCTATGCTCGCCCGTCTCGTGGTCACATTAAACAGATTCGTCACAAATTAAAAAACATTACCAAAGGCTCCTCATCTATCTCCGACTACATGAACCGCATCAAAACCACCGTCGATGACCTTGCTCTCCTTGGCACCATTATCCCAAATGAAGATGTTACAGAACAAGTGCTTGAGGGTCTCGACGCCACCTATCAACCCGTCATCGATGCTATAAACGCTTGTGACGATCCCATTCCATTCCCTGAGCTTCTCGAAAAATTAATTAATCTAGAACTGACCCTTGCCCGAACCACCACCCAAACCCTACCATCAACTGATTTCCCTACCGTAGCCCATCCCACCTACACCCGCCACAATCACAACCAATATCGTCCCCCTCACTCCGCTGCCTCCTCCACCAATACTTCCCCAAACCCCCTGCCTCGAACCAAAACCAAAACCCTCGCAATCCCTTTAAGGGTAAGTGCCAATGGTGTCACACTCAAGGCCATACTCTCTATTTTTGTCCCGTCTTCACATCCCTTTACTCCGACATCAAAGTTCTACCCTACCCTCGCACATCCACACCCTAGCTCGGCCCAAGCCAATCCCACGGCCCTCACTCAACAAGTCCCTTCCCCTTGGCTGCTTGACAGTGGTGCCTTGCACCACGTCACATCGGACCTCGATAACCTAGCCCTTCACCAACCCTACGATGGTACTGACGAAATTGTTATCGATGATGGCTCCGGTCTCCAAATTCTTAATACTGGTTCCACCTCTATTTCCTTCTTTAAACTCCTTAATGTTTTTCATGTCCCTTCTATGCATAAGAATATCATTTCCGTGTCAAAATTTTGCCTTGAAAATAATGTCATGATTGATTTTTGCTCTACTTCTTTTGTTGTGAAGGATCTTAAAACCGGCGCTGTGTTGTACACGGGAGCAGCTAAAGATGGTGTCTACTATTAGCCCGTGTCGTCTCTACCGCAAGCCCATGCTACCTCTCTCACCACGGCTGATCTCCACCATCGTTTCGGCCATCCCCATTTTTCCGTTTTAAAAAATATTGTTTCTTGTTTTGATTCCAAAACTATTATTAATAATAATGATTGTTCATCTTGTCATTTATATAAAAGTCATAAATTACCGTTCAAAACATCGACAATTAAATCCGCTGCACCACTTGAAATAATATTTAGCAATTTATGGTCCTCACCAGTTCACTAAATTAATGAATATAAATACTACGTCATATTTGTTGATCATTACACCAAGTTCACGTGGTTATTCCCGTTAAAGAAAAAATCCGACACTCCACTTTTCTATCATTTAAAGCCCTTGTCGAGAAACAATTTTCCCGACCCATCCTCACCTTTTACTCCGATAATGGTGGAGAATTTGAAAAATTAAAACCCGACCTTGCTAAATCAGGCATCCAACATCTCACTTCCCCACCTCACACACCGGAACACAATGGCTTTGCGGAGCGACGACACCGGCACATCGTGGACACCGGCTTGACTCTTCTCGCGCAAGCCTCCCTACCTCTTCCTTATTGGTCTTATGCTCTTCAAATTGCTACATATTTAATCAACCGAATGCCCACACCCACCCTAAAAAATGACTCTCCTTACTTTCGTCTTTTTAATCAACATCCCAAATACCATAACTTTCATAATTTTGGTTGCCTTTGCTTTCCTTGGCTCCGTCCATATACCAGTCATAAACTTGAGGCTCGGTCCATTGCCTGCATTTTTGTTGGTTACTCGCCCTCCCAACACTCCTACCTTTGCCTTGACCCATCTACAAACCGGGTCTATAGCTCTCGTCATGTCTGGTTTGTAGAAACCACGTACCCCTTCGCCACCAAATCGACCTCCACTCTGCCCCTTCCCACCTCCACTGAATGGTGTAATGTCTCCATCCCACTCCTCTCACCCGCTGCCACACCCTCACCCACAACACAAACCCCTCATATTACCCCAACACCCACTGCCACGACCCCCTCCACCCCGAACCCGAACACCCCAGCAACCCCAATCTCCCCTGCTCAACCTAACACTCCTACTCCCCTCCCTCCTCGCCTTGCCCTTCTACCACCTCCCCTGCTCCACCACCCTCTCCTCCCCCACCCCCATCTCCCTCTCACCCTCATGGAACCCGTGCCTCCCACAACATCTTCAAGCCCATCAACAAACTTAACCTCAGTGCTCACCTACATTCACCCGAACCCACCACGGCCAAACAAGCCTTGCTTGATCCCATATGGCATTCTGCCATGGAAACCCCGTTTCGAGCCCTTCAAGACAACAAAACATGGGAACTTGTTCCCTCCTCCCCATCCCAAAACATCGTCGGTTGCAAATGGGTCTTTCGAACCAAGTACAACCCTGATGGTACCATTCACAAACACAAAGCTCGCCTTGTCGCGAAAGGTTTTCATCAACGACCCGGTCTCGATTACTCGGAAACCTTTAGCCCCGTCATCAAACCTGTCACGGTCCGCCTATTACTTAGCCTTGCTGTCACCAATGGTTGGTCCCTTTGTCAAATTGATATTAACGACGCCTTTCTCCAAGGCACCTTGACTGACACCGTCTATATGGCGCAACCACAAGGTTTTGTTGATCCAACGAAACCGACCCATGTGTGCAAGCTACACAAAGCTCTCTATGGACTGAAACAGGCCCCCCGGGTGTGGTATACTGAATTAACGACGTACCTCCAAGGCTCGGGTTTCACAAACTCGATTTGTGATACCTCCCTATTTATTCTTCACGGCGCTCACCCCTTATTTGTTCTTGTGTATGTTGATGATATCATTGTTACAGGTGCCTGCTCCTCCAAAGTCGATGCCTTTATCACTGCTCTTTCGGCTAAGTTCTCCCTCAAGGACGTCGGCCCCGTAAACTATTTTATTGGTGTTGAAGTCCAGCCTTGCTCTCGCGGCCTGTTTCTCAATCAACAAAAATATACACTTGATCTCCTTGCTCGTGCCTCAATGGTTGATGCTAAACCGGCCACGACTCCCATGGATGCCTCGGCCACTCTTCGCCTTCTTGATGGCCCAGCTTATGATAATCCCACGCAATACCGGACCTTCGTTGGTGGTCTCCAATATCTCTCCCTAACTCGCCTGGATATTGCCTATGCCGTCAACAAGCTCTCCCCATTTATGCATGCTCCCACGGTGTGTCACTGGAATGCCTTAAAACGGTTGTTTCGTTATCTTGCAGGAACTACCTTTCACGGCATCACAATTCAGCGTGATTCCCCGCTCATTCTCCATGCCTACTCTGACTCCTATTGGGGTGGTAATACGAATGATCTCACCTCCACAGCTGCATATGTCGTCTACCTTGGCCGCAATATTATTTCCTGGAGCTCGAAGAAGCAACGTACCGTAGCCCGTTCATCGACAGAAGCTGAGTATCGCTCAGTTGCTAATGTCACGGCTGAAGTTATTGGCTCACTAATCTCCTCACTGAACTTCGAATTCCAATTGCAGCTCCTCCTGTTGTTTACTACGACAATATTGGTACAACAAGTCTCAGCGCCAATCCTGTCTTTCATTCTCGCATGAAGCATCTCGCTCTTGACTATCACTTTGTTCGCGAGAAAGTTCAAGCTAGCTCCTTACGTGTTGTTCCTATTGCAAATGACGATCAGCTAGCCGACGCTCTCACAAAACCTCTACACCGTCCTCGATTTCAAATGCTCATGTCCAAGATTGGTCTTTCCCAAAGGCCGTCCATCTTGCGGGGGGTGTAGAAGAGTCAACTAAGAATAATTAGGGAACTAATTATTCTCCTATATCTTAGTTAACAAATTATTATGTGAATATTTCTCTCCCTAGTTTGTAGATATTCTCTAACCCTTTCACACCTAGTTTTGTACTATATATGCTTGTAATTCCTAAGCTGTAACTATCACATTTGATCAATACAATTACATTTCCTACAGGATACGTGAACAACAAAGTAAAATATCAAGTGAATAGAAAATTCGAAACACGGTAAAAAATGCGCAAAAAGGACACATAAAAATAGTGCACAATGTAAAAATCGAGATAATTGAAGAGAAAATTCGAAGATTATGTTAAAACATAAAATAAACAGCATAAAAGAAGAATAAGAGGGAAAAGTAGTCATAAGAGTACCTTAAACTCCAGAAAATATGATGAATTTGGAAGAGAAAACAAATAAAATTTGTAGAGTAATAGTCGAATAACAGAACAGAGCCAAGTGAGAAAAATGGTTAAGAATTTGATCAAGAGAGAGAAACAAAATAAAATAAGATGGTGGGAAAATGAAAGAAACAGTGTTTATATATGATCCGTGAGATTGGATCTCGGCCATTGATTTCTAATATAATCGTATGGTTGAGATTTGTGACCACAAACTCACCATAAGAAACCAAACTCACATAATCTCAACTCTCTCTCTCTCTCTCTCTCTCTCTCTCTCTCTCTCTATATATATATATATATATATTGAGTCCATAAATC
>LHUT01002827.1:0-10145 GCA_001412135.1 Silene latifolia subsp. alba
ACATAAATCAAATGAACCCAATGTAATTATTGTAATTTTCATTATTGTAATTTTATTTATTGTATTTGTCATGTTTCTTGTATCATTTGTATGCCTTCACATGCAATTGAGCACTAAATCCTACTTCGACATTAATTGTATGCTAAATTACGTGTTAACCGACTTAGTCTAATCTTCACATGCTAGGATTAAAACTTGTTTGTTGCATTGCATGCATATGATCGACGATATATCGAGTATAGATGATGTCCCTAATCATTAGTAGAGACCGCTATCGAGGCGGGCGGGATTAGGTGTTCGATCAAAAGAGCTTCCTAATACGTACCCTCACCCCTTACTCCAGATCTCTGTGAACATCCGTGTTCATTGGCATCCGCGGGAGTCATTCTAGACATAGAATGCTAAGGGTAACGATTGCTTAGTGTTCATGTCACTACTTTGTGTCTTGACATGACACGAGGTATTCGAACGGTTCCAATTTCCCATAAAAATTGGTGGCGACTCCATACAAAATGCAAACGCTTGTTTTCGAGCCCCTTCACCAAGCGCCCCCGTGGGCGGCCCGCTGTCCACAGTTTGGCGACTCCGCTGGGGAAATACACTTACGTGTAGCTAAGGGTGAAACTTGAACAAGGTTAGGGAATAAGTTTGTACAAGACAATTGTCGGTTTTCATAACTCGGTCTTCCTAGACCGTTTAAATCGGCCTTCCTAGGCCCAACCCAACCCATTCGACCAATCGTCCCGTCTAAACGGTCCTAATTCTTATTTGGGCCTAAGGATGGATAGCGATTGACGTCATCCATACCATGATGCTTACTCTTGTTTGTATCAAGGGCCTTCACTACTTGAGGAAATGGACTAGGAATCGGCCTTACTCTTGAGNCCGGCCGGGGCAACTAGCCAGCCGGGGCACATATCCGCGAACTCATATCCAAGACCCCTCGGCGGTGAGTCAACAGGGCCCGCCGGCCTGCCATGGGTCCCTCGGCCGAGGGGTAGATCAGTCTTTCCACCTGCTAGCCACTTGGCCACTACGTGACAAAAGGTGAAAGTCTATAAATACTCCTCTACTCTCATTGAGTAAGGGATCCACAATTTAACCTAAGAATCACTATTCATCTGGTAATATCTTCCTTATCTCTCTACAATATATACTTCACCAAGTAACAACAACTTATCTCTCTAAGTTACTGACTTGAGCGTCGGAGTGAGTTCGCTCGGTCCAAAGCCGAGCCCTCAGTTTGTTCATCGTTTCAGGAGACCGCAAGGAGGATTCAACTAAAGACGTCATTCTACAAGCACGGGTGGTACCATATAACTGCTCTGGAATTACACCCGGAACAAGTACAAAGTCCGGTCAAAACTCTGTCCGTTTGTCGTGTCAAAATTCGGGCCACAAGCCCATTTCAAACCTCACTTCGAGTCCACTCCTACAACTACACTACAGTTGGCTAGGACACACATTTTCAAAGACCTTGTCTTTCTTCAAAACTCACTCAACACAAGTGGCACACACCCACTTCACGAGTCAAAACTTTTCCTCTTTTAGCAAGTGTGATAGAATGGTCGATCGTGTTTTGATTCGTCGCCGATCTCTTATCCAGTTTCCAAGATGCCTGGGTCAAGTGATGATACGAACCTCCAGCAAATTCAAGAGAATAATGATCGAATCCTAGCCGCGCTNGATGATACGAACCTCCAGCAAATTCAAGAGAATAGTAATCAAATCCTAGCTGCGCTGGCCCAAATGCAAATTACCCAGAACCAAACCTATGACCGCCTCGAGCTCATCGAAGGCCGCATCTTTGATGTAGAGGGAAGGCTACCTCCCCCTAAAGGTGAAGTACTAGGTTTTTCCGATGACGAGTCCAAAGATGAGAATCCTCTCATGGGGACAACTGCAGCTGAGAAAAGACTCCAATACCTAGAGGAGCAATTGATGTACCTTAAGGGGGATGACATTTACAGGGAGAACAATCGTAAGTATGAAGCCGTCAATTCCAAATTGCCCACTAACTTTAGCATGACGGATATCCCTAAGTTCAAGGGACATGAGAACCCTTTGAACCATATCCGTGCCTTCAAGGATTACATGTCTATCAAAGGCATCAAACCCGAGATGTTCTTAAGGATCTTTCCTTCATCTCTCGACACCATCCCAAAGCAATGGTTCTACTCTCTAGAACACAAGAAGATCGCTACTTGGGAAGACGCCGCGATCGAGTTTGCTAAGCAATATGCGGATAATGCTGAGATCCAAGTTAACATGCGCACTCTAGAGGTTCTTACCCAAAATGACAAAGAAGGTTTCACCGAATTCCTAAGTAGGTGGAGNNCAACTAGTTGAATGCCCGGATGAGGCTACCCTTGTGGAGAAATTCGTGGACAACTGAAAGCCCATCTATGCCAATCATTTGAGGTACCAAAACATTAAAACTTTCAAGGACTTAACCGTACTAGGAACAAGGATCGAAGATGACATCCATAAAGGGCTCTTGTCCAAAACGGTAGGTCGAGGATATCAAGGCTCAACAAGTCGTTCNCACTAACTTTAGCATGACGGATATCCCTAAGTTCAAGGGACATGAGAACCCTTTGAACCATATCCGTGCCTTCAAGGATTACATGTCTATCAAAGGCATCAAACCCGAGATGTTCTTAAGGATCTTTCCTTCATCTCTCGACACCATCCCAAAGCAATGGTTCTACACTTTAGATCACAAAAAGGTCGCTACTTGGGAGGACGCCGCGATCGAGTTCTCGAAACAATACGCGGATAATGCCGAGATCCAAGTCAACATGCGCACTCTAGAGGTTCTTACCCAAAATGACAAAGAAGGATTCACCGACTTCCTAAGTAGGTGGAGGAAGACTAGTACTCAACTAGTAGAACGTCCAGATGAGGCCACTCTTGTGGAGAAGTTCGTGGACAATCTCAAGCCCATATATGCCAACCATTTGAGATATCAAAACATCAAGACTTTCAAAGACTTAACCGTGTTAGGGACACGGATTGAAGATGACATCCGCAAAGGACTCTTGTCCAAAACGGTGGGTCGAGGATATCAAGGGTCCACAAGTCGTTCATACGGCTCTACTAGCAAGACCGACGAAGTTAACCTTCTCGAACCATCCAAGAAAACTAGCCCACCAAGGAAGTTCACAAACCTTGGGGATACATACTCCAATGCTCTAAAAAGGCTAGTGAAGCAAGGCAAACTCCAACCCATTGGACCTACTCCCGAGCCCGAAAGGAAGTCCAAATTCTGGGACGAAAATTCCTACTGTGAATACCATAGGGGTAAGGGGCACGACACCGAAAAATGCTATAAGTTGAAACACGTGCTTCAAGATATGATCGAAGATGGTCGACTTCCAATTCCACCAGGAGGTAAGCCTAATAACACTCAGAATCCTCTTGGAGTTCTAGTGATTACAAGTGACGAATCTACCTTAGATTGCTCACATCTCATTTCTCCCACCGAAAATGAAATTCATGCAATTGAGAAAGAAAGACTCTACTCTACCATCTCCCCTACCATCTCCGACTTCATCGCCTGGGCAAGGAGTGTAGATAGACAAGTGTGGGAATTAGAAAGCATGGTAATGATCTTACGCGATCCCAATGCAACACCTAAAGAACGCATACCATTGACCTTCTCTCAAAATGCCACTATGCAAGAAGTAGTCGCCGTGGTCGATAAGCTAGTTGATCAAATCATACAACTAGAAAGTGACATCATGAGGATGAAGGAACTAGCTGCAATTAATGGGGTTTGGGCCGATGACGATGAAGACGAATATCTCATCGAAAACTCTTTAGTCAAAGAGATAGTCCAAAATGGCGAAGACCAAGATGTGGATCACCTAACTCGCTCGGGCCGTCCATACCAAAGTACTACTCAAAGCAGTCCAACCAATGTCATCACACCAAATGACAACGAAGACGATCCCACTGACCATTTGCTCAAGCAATTACAAAGAACCAAGGCTGATCTTTCAGTCTGGCAACTAGTGGCAAGCTCATTTCCACACCGCCAAGCTTTACTGCAAGCTTTGGCCAAATTGAATGTGGCACATAACTCTACTCCCGAAGATGTAGTCAACTTGGTCTTCCAAGAATCACCGAAGTTAAGTAATCCTATTACTTTCTCAGACGAAGACTTGCNTCACTTGCTCAAGCAATTACAGAAGACAAAGGCTGATCTTTCAGTCTGGCAACTAGTAGCAAGCTCATTCCCACATCGCCAAGCTTTGCTGCAAGCTTTAGCCAAGCTAAGTGTAGCACATAACTCCACACCTGACAATGTAGTCAACTTGGTCTTCCAAGAATCACCGAAGCTAAGTAATCCTATTACTTACTCAGACAAAGATTTGTCACCCTTTGGCGCCAGTCATAACTTGGCTCTCTACATCACCGTCATTTGTTTAAAGAAGAACGTGCCAATGACCTTGGTAGATGATGGCTCCGCGGTCAACGTCATACCCCTCAAAACGGCATACAAATTAGGCATGAAAGAGTCGGATTGGACCCCTACCAATTAAGGTGTTCGCGCATATGATGGTACACGACGGAAGGTAGTAGGACTCGTAAACCTAACCATAGCAACGGGACCAATCGAACGAAAGGTTAACTTCCAAATAGTGGACATCGAAGCTTCATTCAACATACTTCTGGGAAGGCCTTGGATTCATGCTTCCAAAGCAGTAACATCCACCCTTCATCAAAAGATCAAGATCCCACTAAATGGCAAAGTTGTGACAATCACTTCGTCACCCATCAAGGCCATAATCGAGAAGCAATCGAATAATCAAGTCCTTGCGGATCCCATATACGAACTTGGGGGCTTCCAAAGTGTAAATGTCATAGAAAGTGAGTTGGCACCCTTATACTATAATCCCTACTCTAACTTGGTGGTCAACCACATACTCAAAAACCAGGGATACTTCCCTGGAATGCCTTTGAACCCAGTTCGGANGTAGGCCCTGGATTCACGCTTCAAAGGCAGTAACATCCACCTTACACCAGAAGATCAAGATCCCTCTAGATGGCAAGGTAGTAACGATCACTTCGTCACCTATAAAAGCCGTGATAGAGAAAATGTCAAGCAACCAAGTAATTGCAGACCCAGTGTATGAGCTTGGAGAATTTCAAATCATAAACCTTATAGAGAGCAAGCTGGCTCCCTTATACTTTAATCCATACTCCAACATAGTGGTCAACCACATACTCAAATCCCAGGGATACTTCCCGGGAATGGCATTAAACCCCATCAGGAAGAATACCTTTCCACCTTTTAAGGAAGGAGACTCCCAAAGGATACCACTACGCTTGGGGTACAAACCCACGAAAGCTGAAGCTCTCGAAATGCTTACTAAAGTTCGGAATCGCAAAAATAAGGGAGTCCAAATGCAACCCTATCTCCCCACACTAAATGGCTACTTCGTCAGAGAAGGAGACTGTGAAAATCTTTATGCATTTCCCGAACCTTGGAAGTACAAAGGCATTCAACAAGCTGGAATCGAGATCTTCCACAATTGCTATTTCATTCCTCCAGTAACGGTTCCTACCGTCAAAACCCGTCAAGCACCTTGCTTAGACAAACAAGCTGTGAGCCTCCTGTTTGGAGAGGACCGATTTGTTAAGGCCGCGCAGGATGAGATCATTACTACGATACTTCAAGACGATCGCTTCAACCCCACCGCATTAATCACAGAAATCGACACAAAGCAGCAGAAAGGATGGAGANTGCTCTTCCGTTCCGCTTGGTCCTACAAAGACATGCCAGGGATCGACAGGGATATTGCCGAACATAGAATTCCGATTAAGCCAGGTTTCAAGCCTGTAAAACAGAAGCTTCGACGGATGAGAACAGAATGGGCCCTAAAGATCAAGGAAGAAGTTGATAAGCAATTCAAAGCCGGGTTCATCAAAGTTTCCGAGTATTCTGACTGGGTGGCTAACATAGTACCCGTACCCAAAAAGGATGGGAGAATCCGAGTTTGTGTTGACTTTAGAGATTTGAACAAAGCAAGTCCGAAAGATGACTTTCCTCTACCTCACATCGACATATTGGTGGACAATACTGCAGACCACGCATTGCTATCCTTCATGGATGGGTATGCGGGTTATAACCAGATCAAGATGGCCATGGAAGATATGCATAAGACCGCATTTGTCACCCAATGGGGAACCTACTGCTATACGGTAATGCCGTTCGGATTGATCAACGCCGGAGCTACATACCAACGCACCGCAACTACACTCTTACATGACATGATGCACAAAGAAGTTGAGGTATATGTAGATGACATGATTGTCAAATCCAAGGAAAGAGAAGGGCATATTGCGAACCTTCGCAAGGCTACGAAAGTACAACATGAGGCTCAATCCTCAGAAATGCACATTCGGGGTAACATCTGGCAAACTCCAGGGATACGTCGTTAGTCAAAGAGGAATAGAAATAGATCCTTCCAAAATCAAAGCTCTGATCGAAATGCCACAACCCCAAACGGAAAAAGAGGTCAGAGGTTTCCTGGGAAAAGTGCAATATATAAGTCGATTCATATCGAAACTCACGATGATTTGTGAGCCTATCTTCAAGAAACTCAAGAAAACAGACCACACCATGTGGGATGATGATTGTCAAAAGGCGTTTGACCGAATCAAAGAAATATTGGCTAAACCACCAGTGCTCATGCCGCCACAACGAGATCAACCTCTTGGTTTATATCTCACAGTAACTGAAACCGCCATGGGTGCTATGCTGGCTCAAACTGTAGGAAGTGAAGAAAGAGCTATTTACTATCTAAGTAAGAAGTTCTTGGAATATGAGTGCAAATACTCACAACTCGAAAAGACATGCCTCGCTCTTGTGTGGGCAACGAAGAAGCTACGTCACTACATGCTTAGCTACTCCGTCAAGATATACTCCAAAATGGATCCAGTCAAATACCTCTTCGAGAAACCCGTCCTCAACGGACGTCTGGCAAGATGGACTCTGATGCTCTCAGAATTCGACCTTAAATATGTGCCACTGAAAGTCATAAAAGGTCGCGCCGTCGCCGAATTCTTCGCAGAAAATCCTATCAACGACGCACAAACCATAGATACTTGGTCATTTCCCGACGAGGATATACTTCAAACAGATGTAGACTCCTGGGATCTATACTTTGATGGAGCATCAAACTTAAGAGGATTCGGAATAGGAGTGTTGCTCATTTCTCCTGAAGGTGAAAAAAAAAAANACAAGAGGGGGAAGGGGCACCAGTTATAGAGAACACCGAACCCATCAACGTAGGAACCGAACTTAGAACCTTAATAACTTAGGATACGGACGACCTTAAACCCAACTGAAAGGGCCAATTTCATCGACATCCTACACGAGTTCAAAGACGTTTTCGCTTGGTCTTACAAGGACATGCCAGGAATCGACAAGGATATTGTAGAACATCGAATTCCAATCAAACCAGGTTTCAAACCTGTAAAACAGAAGCTTCGTCGAATGAGGACTGAATGGGCTCTTAAAATCAAAGAAGAAGTCGATAAACAATTCAAAGCCGGGTTCATCAAAGTTTCTGAGTATTCAGACTGGGTGGCTAACATAGTACCCGTACCCAAAAAGGATGGGCGAATCCGCGTTGGTGTTGATTTCAGAGACTTAAACAAAGCAAGTCCCAAGGACAATTTTCCTCTACCACACATCAACATCTTGGTAGATAATACAGCAGATCACGCATTGTTGTCCTTCATGGACGGTTATGCAGGGTATAATCAGATCAAAATGGCCATAGAAGACATGCATAAGACCGCCTTCGTCAATCAATAGGGCACCTATTGTTATACTATTATGCCATTTGAACTAATCAACGCCGGAGCTACATATCAATGCACTGCGACCACATTGCTACATGACATGATGCATAATGAAGTAGAAGTATACGGTGATAATATGATTGCCAAGTCCAAAGATAGAAAGGGGCACATTGACAACCTTCGCAAATTCTTCCTAAGATTGCGAAAATACAACATGAGGCTCAATCCTCAGAAATGTGAGTTCGGGGTGACATCAGGAAAACTCCTGGGATATGTCGTCAGTCAAAGAGGAATAGATATTGATCCATCCAAGATCAAGGCTCTAAACGAAATGCTGCACCCCCAAACAGAGAAAGAGGTTAGAGGATTTCTGGGTAAAGTACAGTATATAAGCCGATTCCTATCGAAGCTTACTATGATCTGTGAACCTAGTTTCAAGAAGCTCAAGAAAACAGATCACACCATATGGGACGACGACTGTCAGAAGGCGTTTGACAAGATCAAGGATATAATAGCCAAACCACCGGTGCTAATGCCTCCTCAACGAGATCAACCTCTTGGTTTATATCTCACAGTTACTGAAACAACCATGGGGGCTATGCTTGAACAAACTGTTAGAAAAGAAGAAAGAGTTATGTACTACCTTAGTAAGAAGTTCTTAGAATATGAATATAAGTACACGCCTCTCGAAAAGACATGCCTCACTCTTGTGTGGGCGAAAAAGAAGCTACGCCACTACATGCTTAGCTACTCTGTCAAAGTATATTCCAAAATGGATCCCGTCAAGTACCTCTTCGAGAAACCTGTTCTCAATGGTCGATTGGCAAGATGGACACTAATACTTTCAGAGTTCGACCTCAAATACGTACCTCTGAAGGTCATAAAGGGACGTGCCGTTGCCGAATTCTTCGCAGACAATCCTATCAATGACACCTAAGCAATAGACATGTGGTCATTCCCAGATGAGGACATACTACAAACTAGTGTAGACTCCCGGGACCTTTATTTCGATGGAGCATCAAATTTAAAAGGATTTGGAATAAGAGTGTTGCTCATTTCTTCTGAAAGTGAGCATACACCACTGTCTGTCAAACTCGACTTCGAGGTGACAAATAACGCAACAGAATATGAAGCTTGTCTCATTGGTCTATAAGCAGCAGTAAGTTTAGGCATCAAGAACCTTAGAGTCCACGGAGACTCATCCTTGATCATTAATCAAATTACGGGATCTTGGAAAATTCGAAGTGAAAGTCCAGCACCCTATCAGGCTAGAATAGATCAAGTTGCCCAATTCTTCGATCAGGTCACTTATCTAAACCAATCTCGTGAACAGAATCAATTTGCAGACGCTCTTGCAAAACTTGCATATTTGATTAGTATGCCAGACAACATGGTAGAAATGCCTTTATGCATCGAACGACGGTCAGAACCAGCCTATGTACACCACCTTACAGATGAAGAAGAAAACCCAGGAGAACCTTGGTTTCAAGCGATCCTAAACTTCAAACTCAATGGTACCTATCTACCAGATATGGATAAGAGGGGACAACGTGGTATACGCTTACTAGCCTCTCAATACCTCCTCATGCAAGGAGAACTGTATAGAAGAACACCTCTTGGTGTAGTCCTGCGTTGCCTTGATCATTGACAGGCACAAAAAGTGATGGAATAAGTTCACGATGGGGAATGCTGTCCTCACATGAGTGGACCGATGATGGCAAAGAAAATAACACGTCTGGGATAATACTGGACGACAATGGAGTCAGATTGTATCAAATACGTCCGACATTGTCATAATTGCCAAATCTTCGGGAATGTGCAACACGTTCCTCCCTCAATGCTTTATCCCATGACATCTCCTTGGCCATTTTCTGCTTGGGGAATCGACATCATTGGGAAGGTCACTCCACCTGGAATAGGAGGTCATTGTTTCATTTTGGTAGCTATCGACTATTTTACTAAATGGGTCGAAGCAGCATCTTACTCTACTCTTACAGCTAAACATGTGGCAAAGTTCATACAAAACAACATCATCTGCCGATATGGTTGCCCGCATGAGATCATTAGCGATAATGGGTCCCACTTCCAAGCCGAAACCGAACAATTGCTAGCCAAGTACAAGATCAAGCATCATCACTCCTCGCCCTATCGACCACAGACTAACGGCGCGGTAGAGGCGGCTAACAAAAATGTCGTCACGATCCTCAAGAAAATGACTGACAATTATAGAGATTGGCCAAGCAAAATACCCTTCGCTTTGTGGGGGTATCGTACATCAGTCAGGACACCCACTGGGGCTACTCCTTTCTATAGATCGGAAGAGCATC
>LHUT01002828.1:0-12289 GCA_001412135.1 Silene latifolia subsp. alba
ATGTAACGCGTTTCATTGAGTATGATGTTACGAGTCTCTTTGTTAAGACTAATAGTTTAGATGATGTGTCATGTCATTCACTTTTTATTTCATTTTTCTTATTTTTTTTTTTCCCTAAAATATCGTCTCATCTTATTATTGCTTACATTTATTTACTTTTACGGTTTACGTGCCGATTGGTTGCTTCCGTTACGCGTGGGATATTGGCGCTAATTTCCCAACAAGTTACTATACATTATGAACTTTAATAATTTTGTTTTGTTAATTTCTTCCTTCCTTTTGTAAATGATGAATCCCAGAACAAACTAGATTCGCTGCTTCTGGTATAAATTGCTTCCTCAATGCATTTGATAAATTTTATAATTTTCTCTATAATGTGATATTGAATAAGCACAAATCCTTGTTAAACTTAAAACGAGTCAAATAATATAGATTTGACAAAAGCATATTGTTTATGTACTGGTAAAATACTTGTCCCATTTTTATCATAGGAGGATGATATACTTATTTTAATCTTTAAAACGAATATGTCTCTCTTTTAAGAGAAACCAACTGCTAATTAAATTACGATCGGAATAATGGCGTCACATGATTTACATTTTGTCCGCTTAATTTTTAAATCGATATATATTTCTTTAAGAGAACCGAACTGTTTAATTAGATTATGATCGAAATATGTTGCGTTACATGAATTACGTTTTTTTTCGCTTAATTCGTATCTTGGCAAAGTGTACTAGTGCGTTTCCTACATTCTCTTTTCTACCTTTCCTCTAATAATCGGTTTAAATATAATATGTTTGGCCTCATCCGCTTGCCATCCGATATATATTAACTTAATCGATTGCGAGAGGGTAAAAGTAGAAAGTGGAAGACAAGGTGGGAGTAAGAAAGTAGATAGCATTGCTCAAAATGATTTTATGTAAAAAATGTTGTGTTTGTATCAGAATTTTTGTGTTAAAACAAGTGACGTATGCAAAGACAAATCCAGTCTCATTTGAGTCATTTTTCCACGGTTTTTGTCACAAAGTACCTGTCATTTATGTGACTTTGCATCAGGTACCTAATACTCTATATTATTTTTTTTTTGCCCAGAAAATACCTAAAATGTATTTATCGTTTTCTAATAAGTACCAACTAACGTTTTCCGTTAAAAAAGTCAGATTTGGGGTTTGACTTGAAGATGAAAATATTTTATTTAATTCTCTCTGTAATTTGTTTTTTTTTTTGTTTTTTTTTTTTTAAATGGTCAATCTCATAATTTAACTCATTTTTCACCTCTTCGCCAACTCCCAACCTCTCCACTTCCTCTTAAAAGAAGCTATCGAATGAGAAATGTAAAGTGCGTGTTAATTGTAATTATAGGATTTTAATTTAAAAAATCATGTTTTATGGTTAAATCAAGATGCAATATTGACTTTTTTTGATGGAAAAAGTCAGTTGATACTTATTAATAAACGAAATATTAACTTTAAAATTTTTGGGTAAAAAATTTTCATTATAGATGAGAGATATCCGTCTATAGTTATGGACGGACCAAATATCTACGCGTTTAAGCATTAAACAAGTAACAAGTTGTATGATGGGGCCCAAAAATGTCATCACTTTAAGCATATTTAACTCGTCTTTTACTTTAAACGGATATATCGTATATAATGAGACTAATTGAAATAATAATCTCAGGTACATGCGCTCAAAGTAATCATTTGACAAAAAAACCCAAAAAAAAGGTAACCGTGTATTGCCGTTTCGCGGGTTTTCGATAAAGAAAACGTCAAATCTAAACTGCAACTTCCATATTTGAAGTCCACATGTCAACTTGAAATCTTTACTCCACAACACTATTTCTTGCTTTTTCTCCTCTTCAAGCTACACCTACTATACATTTTATCAATTTTTATATAAAAAATTCTTGTTAATTTCTTCCATACTCTTGTAAATTATGAATCATAGGACAAACAAGATTTGCTGCTTCTGGTATAAACTGCTTCTTAAATGCATTTTGATATATTTTTAATAATTTTTCTTTATAATTTAATGTTTCAGTGAGCACAACCCGTCTAAAATTTAAAACGGGTCAAATAATTTAGATTTGACAAAAGCATATTGTCTATGAAATAGCAAAATGCTTGTCCCATTTATTCTAGTTGGAAGCTATTTGGGTATTTGACCCGTTTTAATTTTAATTTTTAAAACGTATATACCCGTCTGTTTAATTAGATTATGATAGGAATATGTTGCGTTTCATGAATTACATTTTGTTGGCATAATTTGAATATTGGCTAAGTGTAATAGTGCGTTTCCTCATAATCGATTTAAATGCTGGTATTGTTTAATTCGAGTTTAGAATGTTCAATGTTTGCGTGGATTATTGAACTAGTGCTTGACGCTCTTTCGATTTTTGCATGCATTTTCGATTGTTGGACACGTATTTGAATCTTGTATGTTTGTTAGTCGGTAAATGATCTGGTTTTATGTTAATGATTGTTTTGGTATATTTTACCGAACATGTTAATTCAGGATTAAATCGGTCTGGCATTTTCGATTGTTGGACAAGTATACAGGCTTAATGCAAATAGTAAAGAGCGTAAACAAAAATTTGACATCAGCGGAAAATCCAATGTGGGAAACGATTGCGGGAAGGAGACGTTATTCTATTCCACTAGCAAATTACGTAAATTAGGTCACTAGTACAAGATGAAGGAGTATTATGCGTGTAGCTATGTGTATGTGACTGAATCCTCTTTCTTTGCCTTCCTCCGCCTTATATAGGACTAAACCTTGATAGGGTTTTTCTTGCTCTCGTCCTCCAAGGCGGCAGTTGTCCATCTGATGGGCTTTCTGTCCAGCTCCCCTTGACCTGCTGCCCTGTGGACCCTCTTCTTTTCTTAGTCAAATAACCGAGTGGCCTAATATGCGAAATAGGGCCCAAACAATGATTTACTTTACACTTTTAGTCAGTGGCTTCCCAAGAGAGCATGGTACCTGCCGATGGTAATTAAGAACACTGATGTGGTTGATGTAATAAAATTTCATAGTAGACTGTCTAAGAAAGTGTGCATGGTAATAAAATTGCGGTCCATGACTTCCATTTTACTTCTATCTAGGTCAAAAGAGCCAATCGTGCAATACTTCAAGCGCCAGAAATCTCGACGTGTTTAAAAGGCAGGATGGAGCTATTTTGTTTCGGAAAGGTAAGGTAATCATACTCCCATCAAGTCTTTTTAGATACTTTTACCTATAATTGTGGCGTTTATAATTTTGTTAATACGATACTGCCTAAGAAAAGACTCTGAACCATGGTATTTTGTTTAGATCCAAACCAAATGTTATTTATAACTGTTAGTTAGTTCAGAATAATTTACATAATAAACTAAGCTAGTTGACCAAGCTATTTGCCCAGATACTGCCTAAGAAAATCTTAAAGGAAATCCCACATCGATAAGTTTACCTATAATTGTGCTGTTTATAATATTGTTCTGCACCTGTTGGTTGTCCCTTCGGGGACATCTGATAAAATTGGAACGATACAGAGAAGATTAGCATGGCCCCTGCGCAAGGATGACACGCATAAATCGAGAAATGGTNCTTTCCAACAAGTGGTTAGACGCCAGAATCGGATAATTAACAAAGGTAACACGAGCTTTTCAAAACAGGCGCGCATACCCGCGAGAGCCTGGTGAGTAGCAGGCACTTGTCCCACATCGCCCGGGAATCATCTGATTGTCTGGTTTATAAGGGGCGTACAGTGAGATGACATTGTCCCTTCGGGGACATCCGATAAAATTGGAACGATACAGAGAAGATTAGCATGGCCCCTGCGCAAGGATGACACGCATAAATCGAGAAATGGTCCAATTTTTTTTTGTAATTACCCCCCCTGAATTTTTGAAGGTGAAACCTCACATAGGTAAGTCCTTTTTACTGCTACAGGTTACAATTGTCGTCTCTCAAAGCTGAAAGCCGAGAACTTCACATATGTGTGACTTGCTCAATAGTGAAACTTCAATACTTCAATTTCGAAGGTACGTTGGTTGAAGTAAGTTATAAGATTCTCCGAACACTGTTTTGCAGCAGGTGAATCAAAGAGGGGGACGTTAATTCTTCGTGTTTTGATAGTGTGTACACTGTTTTGCAGCAGGTGAATCAAAGAGGTTCCCAAGGGTCTTTCATTACATCTACAGGTAGAGGATGCATATTCGAGTATTCTTTTTGGCAGTTGACGTCCTTTGTTTAGTAGTTAAGCATGTAGGGGGTCGTTAATTCTTCGTGTTTTGATCACAGGAAGTGTGTGGTTCATCCAGAAGTTACGAAGAAGAAGCTAAATGAGGTCAGAAAAATGACCAATTATGAAGTTAAGGTTAATACTCGTATAACAACAATTAGCAGTCTTGTTTAATGTTCATGTTTTTCGTCAAGCAATATGTAAAACAGATTATAACTATGATGGTGAATTCTCTAGCCTGCTTGAAAGCGCCTTACATATGTGAAGTTTCACCTTGAAGCAGTGTCAAAGAGCCAATCATGCCGTATTTCAAGTGCAAGTCTAACCTTATTTAGCCATGAGCTATTTTCTATTACACAGGTAAAGTTCTTCCAATAAATCTTCGGTATCATACTACTTCTTAGCTCATTATTTCGTAAATATATATTTAAAGTAAAAGAAAATAGATAAATGGAGAGAAAACGGAGTCATAGTGGTGCGTTTGAGACTCAGCAAGTCAAACTAGGGAGATTTTTATGAGATAGAGGGGGATAAGAATAGAAGCAACCCAGAAAACATGGAAGCACATACAATATTGAGTTTATTCATGGTTTCAGTAGGTTTTTCTAGCAACCGAAGCATAGAGCAAAGCATGTTGGTATCATTCCTTACCAAAGTTCATTCCTAATACACGAGTTAGGACGGAATCCCACATCGACGAAATAAACATGTCTAAAGCAGAGGTGGGTATAAATAATGAGCCACAAACAACGAACAAACTACTTACCTGGATGGGGTTAATGGGCGATCAAGAAGGCTCATAGCCTAGGTTTGTGATCTCCATTGCACTACGGAGAGGCACATGTCTAAGATCTCCCCAATATGGGAGAGTCTACATCATAATTTGTTCTAGTGGAGGCCTGCGTTCGCGCGGCCTCTACACAATTTAATTGAATTTCTGTTTCAGCTTATTCTGTCCATAAGCCTCCAAGGAAATCTTTTAACTTCCGTTAATGCGCCCCTCAACCACAACTCCTTAACCATTGAATTTGGAAATAAGGAGCTCCTTATATATATATAACACCGGTTTAATAATTGACCTATATTGCATGGTGATGTGTACATCTCGGAGTTATTGTATGCAAAACCGAAACAGTTGCTATAAACTTAATTAGCTAATGTAATGCTATCCTATATCTCCTCCGTCTTTATCATCTGTTTACCTTTAATTAAGAAACTGGATTGAGGGAATGCATCGTTAAAAAATATTAGAAAAAATCACTTCAAAAAGGTGTCAAACCATAAGAAACCCCGCAAGTTTTTTTACGAATTAATCATTTCGCATTTTCCGAATTAATTAGCACTTGGAATTTTATTCATGGTATCAGTGGGTTACTCTAGCGATAGAGGCCAATATTCATTCCTAATACACAAAGTTAGGACAGAATCCCACATCGCCACATTAAACTAGTATGAAGCACCTACCTGAATGTGGTTGATAGGCTATCAAAAAGGCTCATAGCCTAGGCCTTTCTCAATCAAAAGTTTTAATTTTTCTTTTTTTTTTGGCTTATTATTTTCTTTTTAATATTTAATATTATATACTATTCCTCAGCTTCTTGTTCCACAGCTGCAATTAGAACTTTATTAATTAATCTCTCTTTATTTATGCTTTCTCATTATTGTATATTTTTGTGAGTCCGTAAATGATATGGTTTTATGTTAATGATTTACTTTACAGCCAGTGGCTTCCCGAGAGAGCGTGAGCGTGATACCTGCCGGTGGTAATTAACAACACTAATGTTGTTGATGATGTAGTTTGCAGCAGACTGTCTAGGAAAATGAGCATAGTAAGTATTACTCCCTCCTAGTCTGAGTGTTGGTTCCCTTTCTTTTAGACATTAAAATTAAGAAAATGAATTTGGACCACACAAAACACCCNNACACTCAGACTAGGAGGGAATATTTCGTAGTAAAGCAATGTAGAAGTGCTAGTCTTGTTAGCATATTAGAAGGGTAATAGTTAAAATAGCGACAGATGATCTTACATTTTTGCTGTATCTAGGCCAAAGTTCAAGCGCCAAAAATCGCACCATGTTTAAAAGGCAGGATGGAGCTATTTTGTTTCGGAGAGGTAAGGTAATCTTACTCTCGTCAAGTCTTTTTAGATGGTCTCGTATTAATTAGTGTGAGATCAAACCAATTAACATAAAAAGAATCCATCAATTGACCCACTAAGCCACAAACCCACTTAAATATTGCATTTAAGGAATAACTTGCTCACATATAGGCCCGTCTCATACTAATGGTTTTCAAGAGACATCTCAAATGAGAATATGTGAAGTTTCTTTTCTTGCTTTTTTTTGTAGTAATGGGATCAAAGACGTCTCTTTGGTAGTAGGAACGCATGTGTTTCACCGCACTTCGATTTTTAGATTAGCAATTATACTTCGTAGTTGGTTTTGAAGAAAATCTGCGAGAGCCATTTCTTCTAGCTGGTTAACTTCCTGTAAGTGTTTTTCATGATCCAGTTTCTTGATGTGAACCAAAGTATGATTAGTTTGCAAATTCTGCCCAGAAACTGACCTAAGCCTAACAAAAACTTAAAGAAACTCCCACATCGATGCTTTCACTTTAATTATTTTGCTTATAATCTTGTACTGCACCAATTGGTTGTCCCTTCGGGGACATCTGATAAAATTGGAACGATACAGAGAAGATTAGCATGGCCCCTGGAAGGATGACACGCATAAATCGAGAAATGGTCCAAATTTTTTTTGCAAATTTTCCCCCCAGAGTTTTCTAAGGTGAAACATTACATATGTATGACTTGTCCCATGGCGAAACTTCAATTTCGTAGGCATTTTGGCTGGAATAAGTTACAAGATTCTCTGAATGCTGTTTTGCAGCAGGTCAAAGAGGTTCCCAAGTGTCTCTCATAGCTTCAAACTTTTAAGGCGTTTTATAGCTGAAATAGGTTCACAAGTGTCTCTCAAGGCTTGCTTTGAGACGGGTGATGAATTAATGATTCTCTTTTGATTTATCTCGTTACATCTACAGGTAGAGGATGCATCTCGAGTATTCTTTTTAGCGTTTGATTTGTCTTTGTTTTCAAACCAATCTTCAACTCCACACCAAACTTGAAAGGAAAGCTAACCAAACTACCGTGAGAAAACTTGTTAACAAATTTGTTCGAGATAGATTTCGTGAAGCAACAAGCAGGCTGAAGCTTCCCGACTTCTTTTGTTTAGTACTTAGGCATGTAGGGAACCTTTATTCTTCATGTTTTGATGACAGGAAAGTGTGTGGTTCATTCAGAAGTTACGGAGAAAAATCTAAATGAGGTTGGACAAACGTTAAATTATGGAGTCAAGGTTAATATAACAACTAGCTGTCTTATTTAAAGTTACATTTTTTACTGTGATGAACAGAATGAGGGTGTTCTTTCCCCACAAAGCAATTTGAACAACAAAACTTGGAAAAATGGCGAATTCTCTACCGTTTTGTCTTTTACTGCAATCCATAATTGTTTTTTGTTTAATAATTTTCTTCACTTATCCATAGGTGATAAGAAGGCAGATATTTCGACTTGTTGGGGTTGGATCAGATATTACTTGAAGCCAAGCTCCGACAATTGGGTTCTCTTAGAAGTGGCCACTCTATTAACGAGACAAGAGAACATTATCTTAGTAATCCTACAAGTGAAGTTGGGTAAGGTCTTCTGAAGTTAACCTCCCTCAAGTTATATATTCTGACAATTGCAACTTTGTTTTGTGTTAAAAATCGTTTACAACCAGTTGGTTGATGAGCTATTTTGTATTAGTGGGGTAAAGTTCTTCCACTAAATCTTCTGAGACCATACCTTTTAACTTAATAGAAGGCACCAATTTACCCACTAACCCATTTAGCAATTGTAATAAAAATTTCCATTATATGGGTCGGTCTTATAATAATCTTATCATGATAAATCTCATTAGAAAATTTGTGAAGTTCTTACTCTTGCCTTTTCGTTGCGATGGATGAGTTTAGAATTATGAGCTGAAAGACATCTCTTTGTTAGTAGGGACTCGTGAACCAAACTTTGATTAGGGGAAGGAGCGTAGATCAGTTGGGCTTTCTTCAACAAGAGATTTATACCAGTTGTAGAAGCTCGTGAATTGAAACACGTGGAAGTACTAACATGTCAAAACATTGCTGTCAAAAAAAAACATGTCAAAACAAAGCTCTTGCTCCGTCGTATAATTAGTATCTTAGTCATTTAAAGTAGTTTTCAACATAAGGTTCGGCTTTCTTCCTTGTTCTTTTAGAAGTTACAGAGAGGAAGCTAAATGAGGTCACTAACGACAAGTAGCAGTCTTATTCAAGGTTACAATTTACTGTACTAAAGACTAAACCATGATGGACAGGATATGAGGAGGACGTTCCTGCACCACAAAGCCATTTCAACTCCAAAACCTTGGGAAATGGTGAGATTTCAAGCGCTTTCTCGTCTTTTACTACAGACTACTAACAAAAAACTTTGTTTAAGAATCTCGTCACTAATCCACATTCCACAGGTAACAAGGCAGATGTTTTGACTTGTAGGCACTTCACTCATATTACACGTATGGGAGTACAGCGACAATTTCAGCTTCACCAAAAACGGTTCTCTTAGAGATGGCCACGCTGTTGTACCTGCCTATGGTAAATCCAGACTTGGACACATTAAAAGGTTGATGTGGTTGGTGATGTAATTTGCGACGGACGATCTAGGACAGTGAGCATGGTTAGCATTATTTTCTTAGCAAAGCAATGTAGAAATACTAGTCTTGTTAGCATATTAGAATTGCGACTCATCATGATCTTTCGTTTTACCGCTATCTAGGTCAGAGAGCCAATCATGTAATACTTCCAGCGCCAGAAATCTCGTGTTTAAAAGGCAGAAGCGCTATTTTGTTTGAGAGGTAATCATCTTTGTTAGTATGAACGCCTGTGTTTCAACACAATTCAATTATTAGATTAGCAATTAACTTCGAAGTTGGCTTTGAAGAAAATCTGCAAGAGACCTTTAAGTATGATTAGTGTGCAATTTTTGCTCAGTGCGTATCAAAACATGTTCAGATACTGGCCTATCAAAAGCTTTAAGTTACTCCCACATCGATGCTTTAACCCATAATTATCGTGTTTATAAGGGTCTTCTGCACCAATTGGTTGTCCCTTCGGGGACATCTGATAAAATTGGAACGATACAGAGAAGATTAGCATGGCCCCTGCGCAAGGATGACACGCATAAATCGAGAAATGGTCCAAATTTTTTTGACAATTTTGCCCCTGTTTTTTATCAGCGATTTGACCGTTTTATCCGTTTTGCCGGAAATCTGCTAATGCTTTATTAGAAGGAACTCATTGCATATAAGTTTATCGCCAACCTAGCTGAACTTGAAACAATCGAATTTCATGGATCATTATTCGAGAAATGGTCCAATTTTTTTAAACTTTTTCCATTGTTTTTGCCTAGTGAATTGGCCGGTTTATCCCTTGAAATTGTAGAAGTGGAAGGGAAGTAGAAGTGGAAGTGGCATGACATTATAGTATTATACCTTAAGTGTAGAATGGGTAAATTCGAAGAAAAAAGCCGGGAATAACCAAACCGTGGTATTAGATTTGTTTTTCAATAACTTGTCTTAAATTTTAGAGACAATCAATTGACGGACATAAATTCTCGTGTAAGATGATTTTGCACTAAAAGCATCTTGTAAAACGATTATGAAACTAAATTAGGGAGTACTTATATGAGAAAACCATATTCAAAGTGCCAAACGCTTTTGCAATTTAAAGGTAAATAATTAACTGAAATACCCTAAAATGAAATAGGTAAATAAATAATCGGGATGGAAGGAGTAATCTTTAAGTGAAGAGATTTATCTGATTCTTGTGTTGACAATTTCGGCAAATATGTGGTATTTGCAAGACTGTCAAATATCTGCNTCCAAATTTTTTTGACAATTTTTCCTAGTAGTTTTTCGATGGTGAAGCGGTCTTTGACTCGGAATAAGTTGCAAGCATTTTCTGAAAGTTGTTTTGCCTTTTTCCCAATGACTTGCTCTATGTTAAAGTGTAATAAGTTACTAGCGTTTATGAAGGTAGAATTTTACGCACTTTGGCTGGAATAGGTTACAAGTGTCTTGGAGTGTCATGTTGCGACAACTAAATCAAAGACGATAATTTTGATTTGCCTTATCACAATTACATGTAGCGGATGCATATTACAAATCTGTGTTAACGAAGATGCCTATTATATTTACTAATGTATTGGTCACGGCCAGCTGTTAGAAATGCCTTCATAATTTAGCATATAGGTTGAGTTAATGTGTTCTCGTATGAAGAATTATCTCCGTAGAATCTTTTGAACTATTGTTTGCTTTCTATAAATTGTCTTGTTCAATTAGTTGCTACCGTCCCTACCCAACCAAAAGTTGCTTATAAATACGATGTCAATTTTTGTTATCCTTGATTAGGCATTTTTTTAAATTTAAGAGAATTGAGCGAACCTAGTTTAAAATGGTGGAGAAAACTTTAGGATCTTGACAAAGATTTCTGATTTCTAAGATGATTGAAGAATATGTTAATGTCTAGGCTAGTGTCACCATCTTAAGAACATGCAGACATTTAATCATTGTTTCAAAACCGTGATATGAGAACTGAGTGCCTAGTGAGAATGTTCGATCATGCCAAGTTCAAAGGTATTGCCTTCTGATTATAGGAACGTAAATGTGCCTTCTAACGGAAGGATGAGATGATATATATGTTAGATTGTTTATGAGCAATATTTTTTTTTTTTTTTTGACAACAGGAGGAGAGAAACTTACAATGTTTATGAGCAATATTGATTTTATTGAAAACTTATCTTTGCGCTTGAGAAAATGGTAAGTTTCAAACGTTTTCTTGTCTTTTACTGCTGACTACTAACCAAAAACTTTGTTTAAGAATCTCGTCACTAATCCACATGTAACAAGGCAGATGTTTTGACTTGTGGGCACTTCACTCAGTTGGATCTGATATTACATGTATGCGAGTCCAGCGCGAATCTCAGCTCCAGCAAAAACGGTTCTCTTAGAGATGGCCCTACTATTGGTACTTGCCTATGGTAAATCCGGATTTGTCGCATTAAAAGGCTGATGTGGTTGGTGATGTAATTTGCAGCAGACGATCTAGGAGAGTGAGCATGGTTAGTATTATTTTCTTAGTAAAGCAATGTAGGAGTACTAGACTTGTTCACATATTAGACTTATCATGATCTTTCATTTTGCCTCTATCTAGGTCAAAGAGCCAAACTTGTAATACTTCAAGCGCCAGAATTCTCGTGGTTAAAACTTAAAAGGCGGAGCTATTTTGTTTTTGAGGTAATGTTATTCTCATGAAGGCTTTTCAAACGGTCTCATGTTAATAATGTGTGAGATTAAACCAAACTTAAAAAAAACCCAGCAATTGACCCACTATCCAACTTAAATATTGCAGCGACGTAATAACTTGATCATATATAGGACGGTCTCATATTAATGTTTTCATTGAGACATCTCATATGAGAATCTGCGAAGTTTCTTTTCTTGCTTTTTTGTAGGAATGAGATCAAAGACAACTCTTTGTTAGGCCTCGTTTGGTTATCACATTAAAAACGGGAAATTGGAAAATGAGAGTTGTTTGTTTATCCAAAATCCCATGAATTCTATTTTCCTAAGCATTCTCAACTCCCCCATAATGGAGACGTTTAATTACCTAGCCCCCCTAGGTAGTTGGAAACTCCCGTGTTAATTTAACTCCTGGATGCCAACCAAACGTGTGTTAGGCAATTCATGTGAATTGTCCAATTCATGTGAATTGTCCAATTCATGTGTTTTGTAAAAACATGGGAAATTAATTCCCGTATGGCAACCAAACGAGGCCTTAGTAAGCAATTAACTTCAAAGTTGGCTTTGAAGAAAATCTGCAAGAGACCTTTAAGTATGATTACTAGTTTAGATCCCGCGCAATGAATGCGCGGTATTTATAAAGTTCCTAATATAGACCATGTGCAATATATGCACATATTTATAGAGTTTTACTTTTTAG
>LHUT01002830.1:5951-16985 GCA_001412135.1 Silene latifolia subsp. alba
AACCGTAAGACATAAACCAACTCGGTTCCTCTACAACATTAATTGCTTGCAACTTTGTAAACATGTTTGTATGATCAACACCATGAATCCCCTATGACCCTATGATATCCTAGTACCCTTTATTACTTGTTTACACTCTTATTTCATTTATTGCTTGCATTAGTTTAGAACACAACTACAAACCCAAATCAATTGTGACACTAGCACAAATTGAGATAGATAGACTTAGAACCCAAAGCACACCGTCCCATGGATCGACCTCGACTTAACCACTAACTACTTGTTTTGTTGAGAATATAAATGTGTTTGATTGGATGTGTGACGACCAACTCTTGCCTGATCAACCACCCAGTCATCATCATCAGGTACGCAATACCCTATCTCTCATTTTATTAATTACGCAAAATTTTCACCTAACCACAAACTTTTCTTGTCGGCCGTGACAAAAGGTTACGAGCCAAGTCATTATAATGAAGCTGTGCAGGTACCCGAATGGAGAACGGCAATGAAACTCGAACTGGACGCACTCGAAAAAAACGAAACCGGGACTCTCGAAACTCTACCACCAAACAAGAAAGCAATTGCATCGGAATGGGTGTATAAAATCAAATACAATGCGGATGAAACGATCAAACGTTACAAGGCTCATTTGGTGGTTATGGGAAATAGACAAGTTGAAGGGGTTGATTATAATGAAACATTCGCTCCAACGCTCAAACTTGTCACGGTTCGGATCCTTCTTGCTATCGCTGCAGCTAAGAAATGGGCTCTCCATCAAATGGATGTCCACAATGCATTTCTTCATGGGGACCTTCACGAAGAAGTATATATGAAACCACCACCCGGTTTTAGTCCTTCGGCCAACGGGAAAGTTTGTCGTTTACGAAAATCTCTATACGGCCTTCGACAAGCTCCACGATGTTGGTACGCAAAATTCGCTTCCGCTCTCAACACTTATGGTTTTAAACAATGTCTGTATGATCATTCCTTATTTTTCATTACTAATCCCACCACCGAAGTACACGTTCTCGTCTATATAGACGACCTCGTCATTTGCGGCAACGACCCAGCTTTAATTGCTAAATTTAAATCATATTTGAGTACATGCTTCCACATGAAAGACTTGGGCCAACTCAAATATTTTCTCGGTCTTGAAATAGCTCGTAACGACTCTGGAATTTTTATTTCTCAACATAAATATGCCCTCGATATTTTTACCGAATCAGGTTTACTTGGCTCAAAACCGGCACCCATTCCAATGGAGCCTAACCACCGCTTGGGTTTATCAAAAGTCGAACTCATGGGAGACCCACAACCTTATCGCCGCCTAGTGGGACGGCTCATATACCTTACCATCACTTGACCTGAACTCATTTACAAGGTCCATATCCTCGCACAATTTATGCATGCTCCCACCACGGATCACTGGAACGCAGCCTTGCACGTTGGTCGTTACCTTAAGAACTGCCCGGGACAAGGTATACTACTACGCTCTGATGCTAACCTTTCCCTACAAGCCTATTGCGACGCGGATTACGCTGCTTGCCCCACCAGCCGTCACTCCATAAGTGCCTATCTCATATTTCTGGGTAGTTCACCAATATCCTGGAAAAGAAAGAAGCAACACACAGTGTCACAATCTTCATCCGAAGCCGAGTATAGAGGAATTGCATACACGACTTGTGAACTTAAGTGGCTCAAAGGATTACTCTCCTTCCTCGGCATTCATCACACTCAACCGATACAACTCATGTGTGATAACAAGTCAGCACTTTATATCCCTCGCAATCCGGCCTTTCACGAACGCACCAAACACCTCGAGGTGGATTGTCATTTTATTCGTGACGAAATACAAAAAGGCGTCCTTGCTCCGAGCTATCCATACAAAGCAACAACTCGCCGATATATTTACTAAAGCTCTCGGACGTATCCCCTTTGACGACTTACTTTCCAAGTTGGGCGTCACCGACCTCCACGCTCCAACTTGAGGGGGGCTAATAAACTCACCCAAATCTTCTCGGCTCAAAGAGTCGTTGCAAGGAGCCTTGGCATATCTTTCGGAATCAAGGCAACAATCCCGACTTTCCTATTGTAAATATTTTATAGTTGTTACCTTATTCTCTTCCGCAAATAGTTTGTTCATACTGTATTATATATAGCATAGCATTTCCTTGTACAAAACACACGATTTATGACAATTATTCAATCTTTCCCAAATGCATTCTATATTATGAATTATATTAGCTGAAGCCTTGGCAATCACAAGGTGTTCGAAAGATACTTGCCAATTGTCCTGAACTCGAGTTCCTAAATGTGAGCGGTTGTACGGATGTCAAACTTGATGACGAGGTTTTGAAAAAACGCTCCAGGTTGAATGTGATGGGTTCGGAGGTTCATGCTGAGACTGGTGATGATGTTGATATGTGGTCTTTTGATTTCGCCAATTCATTAAATTATGTTCATTCGGTTAATGTTGACACGGTTACATATTCTGATGATGATGATGGATGATCTCTATGATGCTTTTATAGTGGATGATTATTGGCGATGCTGATGGAAATACTACAGTAAAGTCAGAAAAATGTGTCCGATGGACTTAGGTCTGATTCATTTTACTACAGATGAGTATGGTAATTTTTAAGTTCTAGTGAAATTTTAAAGCTTTGTGAGTTTTGAGAATATATGAGCTTTTTACATTACAGCTGCTCGTGAAAATGGTTTAAATATGAGTAGTTGTAGTAAAATTGCGGTTTGTAGACTGAAGGCGTGAAAGAATAACGACATTCTAGGTAGGAGGGCTTTGTTGAGTTGTGAATGTCAAATTTCCAAGTTGGTCCTCCATCTACCTAGAATGTTGTTATTCTTTGGTCAACTATAAGCCAACATTGTATATTTGTATGCTTGTTTTTCCAAGGTACATATACGTCGCTTGAGCTTAAAACGGATCAAATTGTACCCTATATGCAGATAGATGGGAGTCTAATTCGTAAGCATTCAGGTATTGTCTCCTCCTAAACAAGAATTTGCGCATATACAATTGCTACAAGTATGTACTCGTCTAATCTGCTTCTTTCGGGTTTCTTTAAGCAGTCCCTTTCTCACATAATAAGACAGAGGAAGACACTTTAACCGCTGCTCAAGTAGTCAAAGGGCACTAACAGAAGATCAAGGAATTGTGACTCCAACAAAATTTAAATTTGCTAAATCTTTATTGAAAGAGTGAATACATGTAATGTGTCCTCTCACCTTATTCATGCCTTCGCTCCCCTATTGCTCCCAATCTCATTTTCAATAAAAGTATCGGAAAATTCACGTGATACCCTTAAATTTTACAACTTTGCACATGATATCCAATATTTTAAGTTTGTGTACATGCTACCCTCTATGTTTAATTTTCGTGCACAATATGTCATTTTTGTCCCTATAAAAAATTTCAATTGAGCATAGCTTCAGAATCGGCCAATTTTTTCTCTAAAATGAGTATCTCGTCATAATCTATGATTTGAGAACAAATAAATGATTATCCGTATGACAATTTTCGTTTTATCAAATTATAGATCTCAAAAAAGTAATCAATTTGAAAAAAAAATAGCCAATTTCAATTTCTTGTCCATAATTTATGCTAAATTGAAGATTTTAAGAACGATAAAAAAAGCACAATGTGCTTGAAAATCAAAGCTCAAGAATACTATATGCACAAACTTAAAAAGTTGGGTACCACGTGCAAAATGACAAAGTTCAATTCATACATCTCAAATCACGACTTTCTTAAAGGTTCCGAGTTGAGTATATATATATAAATAAAAGTGTGTACATGAGATGCATTATGATTAGCACTGAATTCTAACATAAATATTTCCACTCCAAGTTTCGACAAGCCAATTATTGCAAGGGTTTCTATATGCATCTTTCATACAAAACCCCTTAAAAAAAACCTGGGCGAAACTGAGTGAGGTGGGTTACTTGTCATCTTCGACTCTAGGCTCTGAGGGTTACAATCGTCATCGACAATCTTGCATGGAAGATCTGTATATATCCTCGTCTGCAATTAGAGGTGGTATCGTCCATGATCCAAGAGGATGTCCTGCTATCTTTCCACCTGAAATAACACCACAGAGTAGATGGAGCGGGGTAAAATAGGCAACCTTCTAGTAATGCACTACTGCAAGAGCTAAAATCAGGCTTACCTTCTTTGGTGGCCTCTTCACATCTTGTTTGGTAACTCTTGTATAACTCGGGATCCAAAGCATTAGCCAGCTCTTCATATTTCTCTTCAGCCTCAGCAATGTACCTGGCCTAAAATAGTAAAATGAGCATACTCAGTTATAAGAGGTCACGCCAAGGGCTTGATGAAGCTGATATAGAAAGCTTCTAAAACAAACAAGTAGTTGAATTCACGTGAAGCAATTGCGGAAGGGACCTCCGGACTAAAAATATCCATCATTGAATTATAGATTGATAATTGACAGTTACTTTTCCAACTAGTCTCAAATACTTTGTTCTGGAAACCTCATTTCCGATCTCCCATTAACCTTGATTATCTAGTGCGGAGCAATGCATACCTAAACAACCCTAACGATGACAACAATCTAGTTCATAGGTCCTAGGTTTGAGAACACCGTAGAAAATAACATGGGAAATCAACAAAGACAAAAAAAAAATACTATGTATGCAAAAGAAAAAAAATAAAAGAACAAAACGCCCCTTATAACTCCATCAAAAGACATGGTCAGTAACACCTCGAACTCCATTTAAAAAAAAAAAATAAGACGACGTCAACAACACTCCTTGTAACAAAACTCTTCGAACAATCAGGTTCATGAGTTCTAGATTTGAGAACATCATAGAAAATAACATGGGAAAGCAACAAAGACAAACAAATTACTATGTACGCCCAGGAAAAAAAAACGTATAACTCCCATCAAAAGACATGGTCAACAACACCTCAAACTCCACTAAAGTTAAAAAAAAAACCGACATCAACAGCACTCCTTGCAACACAACTCCTAGCTCTCACCCCCTCCTCCTTATAAATCCCTCAATATAGCAAAAGTTCACAAAGAATACAAAACACCACAAAATGCATATGGTACTGTGCGCATATGTAGCCATCCTGAGAGTGTAATATATAACCTTCAGGTTCGACAAATAGAGACCATCTGAGGTAATTGTATTTGAATAAGTATAGGTTGTTAACATTAACTCGTACACACATTAAGACAACTATGGCTCGTTATTGAGAGTTACTTTTGCCCCAATAAGATGTTTATTAGGCTTACTTAACACTCCCATCCTGAGAACCTCAACACATGTATAGTTTGTCGATTTTTAATGTTATCTTCAGGTAGAGTATGACCTATGTGTGCACAAGATACGGCCCGAGAAAAGAAGTAACGTAAAGTTTAGAGCGAATGGGAAGCCGTTTTGGACATGAATTATAGCCTTCAAATTTGACGCCCCCTACCATTTTTATTTTTAAACACGGGTGACATTTCAGACGAGATTGAAAACACCAACTAGTACTCTCCCTAGAAGTAGTTTGGGATCATTTTTGCATCATCTTAACTTGGCCACTGTGCTGACTAGTCCCTTGACCCTTACACACCTTTCATGCAACATGAACATGGTACATCCCAAAACGCACCACGGCAAATGTGATGCCCCCCATGGCCACCACTAAGGCACCATAAGTACATAACAAACTCTTCAACTTCCACGAACAATGAAGGGTAATTTATCTAGAATAGTAACTGCTGTGACTAAGGCGCAAAACTCACCAGCATAGTTGGTGCAGTAGAAGGCCCATATAATCTCACAAACATGCGTAAGATATTGAAATTATTCTCGAGCACATCCTCCTAAGAAAGAAAGCTGTGTTGTTAGAACAAAGAAAATCAAGGGACACAAAAATGGAACTTCGAAGATGGAACTAAACTGACCTCATAGTCAAATCTGACAAATCATAATCTCCATTTCCATCAGCAGAAGAAGATATAAACCAAGCTTGTTTTAAAATCATATGTATAATTGAGTCACTAGGAAAGTATAAGGAGTAATACTTACAGATCATCTGAAATCTCCACAAGTAATTCGGAGACAGTCAAAAATTCCATATGCAGATCATTAACCTTCATTTGAAATACAATTAAGGCTCATCAGTCAGTCTTATAGAGCAGTGGATGTTCGAAAATCAATATCAAAATAGAAAAGGAAAAAAATTTATTATCATAAGAACAAGATGTTAAACAGAACACATAAATATACAAATGGCAAACAGCGGAAATTATGCCTAATGTCTAATGTAAAAGAATCCAGGGAGTGGCGATCATTAGATTGGCATGTCATTGCACAAGTCATTTTCATTCAGGTGTTTTTCCAGTGTTTCATGAATTTCATCTTAATTTTAGACGCCGGTTTTCAGAATTGTTTGGTATTGGTTGTTGGCCTTTTGTGGGTCTATTGAACTTGCATTTACGTGAAATGGTTTAAAAATTTAATGCCACTTCCATCCCATACATATTGTGTCCATGACTTTGGTGGTCTTTAACATTGGATTTGACCGGCATTTTCTCCCTGTTTACAATATACAGTTTTTTGTAAAAATTAAATAAATAAATAAATGAATACAATAGTTGTTTCGATAAACAAAACATGATAAATTTTACCTCATATATCTCTACACTTATTTTGAGGAGTTATTGGCCAAAGGTGTCATTGGTTGAAAATCAAAGTGTATCATGGTGCAATAAATTTGGGATGAAAGGTGTACCAATTTGCTAGCTGCCTTGCTCTATGTGAAATGACTTTTCTCCAAGGCTTAAATTTATTTTCCAACGGCATACCTTCTTGCCTACAAAATGCACAAGGGCTAAATCGAGCTAGGGTTTATTTTAGTACAAGGAAGAGCAATCAATGCCAACCGTCAGTTCTCACTTCTCATAACTTCTGTAACCATTTTGTAATTTCACACACAAAATCACCTGAGAGCACTTGTATTTGCAAGATATAAATGCAGAACAAGTTGTGGACTCACCTCTTCTCCCTGCAGCTGGTACAAAAGAAGGTTTAGTACCCTATAATCAAAAGATTTAAGATGAATGGCCCTCATAACATCTTCAATTGAAATCTGCAAATCAATCGACAAAAGAGAACATGAATAACTTGTCGATAATCTTCAAAGACTTAAGTTATACATACTAAGAAAACTTGGATATTAGTAGTTCCTCAAAAAACTACCAATTGTTATTAGGCTATGCCCCTCATTTCTATAGAATTCTATACAATTGTTTTTTGCACAAAGTTCAAGGTAGGGTAAATAAGAGCGGTAAACTGTCTTAAGGATTAAATTACGCATATACCCTTTCAATTGGCCCACCGAATATGTGGGGTAAGGCGCCGTTCTTTTGGACTGTCCAAAAGAACAGGTTTTCAGAGTGTTTTGATCTTTTATCAAGACATATCCAACATAAATATAGAAATGTATAGAGTTGAATGGAATATCCAAATAACGCATATGCATAGAATTGAATGAAAAAGAGGGACTATATACCCTGCTTTAGATAACTAGAATATGCCACTAACTCATAGAATCGTGTATGTTGAAAGCAACATGATTCCTCATTCAAGTTTATTGATCCGGAAAGAAGCAATTACCAAAGTTATACTCCTCCCATTCCATTTCATTCTATCGAATATACGTGAGGTATATTTTAATCAAACGTGTAGAATCAAATGGAATGGAGGGGGTATGGTAGAAGTGATCTGCATAAGAACATTTCAGCAAAAAAATGAAGGAGAGTTATCAGTAACAGTGAGAATTAATGTGCCTTAACTTGTTTAGATGTGCAACAAAGCTTCCTTTCTAAAGCCCAGTACTCCTCCCCTTGTCTCAGTTCATCTCTAATCCTGCAGTTTATGCAAAGTGATTATAACACTTTTGTAATCAACTAACAGTAACATTGGACGTAAAGAAATCAGTACTACTTCTTTGTCAACACTCCATGATGCTCAAGTAGAAGTGAAAGTGACCAAAATGGTTCTGATTTGAAAGTTAACATGGCTTCGCATCCTTCCTGAATGGGAATACAAAAACTATTAACCATGAAAGCTACAAGCTCGTATGATATTTATAGTTCTGAACAAGACTCCTTATAACATGCCTTATCTCAAGCCTACCTGACTAGATCTTTGATTTCCAACAGTTGTGTTGCTTCTGATTAGATCAACCATTTTCTCATTCAAGCTGTCCAACTGCACATATAAAAATGAAATGTAAACTTTAAGGATAACGTAGGGATCTTGAATTGACAAATCCTGGACAAATACAGGGGATATGTCGTATCAAATTCAAAAATTTGATGAATGATAATCGAAAGTCAAGACTTTCCCCTCCATATTTTCACACCACAAACTTACAGCATGTTATTGGAGTATGAGTTAAACCTCAGCCACATCGCACAAATAAGGAAACAGTTTAGAAAGGAAGCTTCAAGACATCAAATACAACAGAACAGGTCCACCTTTCACGTAGTTGCGAGATGTATACCTGGTAAATATAGCTTTCAGTGAAAGAAAGCAGTGGCAAGTGTTTGAATAAGCATTCCGGCCTTGTCACTTCCAACCCATGAAACATAAAGTATGATCTGCACTGTACGAAAGGACACTGTCATAATTTCGTCAAATTGCAGACAATCCACATTATTTCTGATATACTTCCGAATGAACATTGTCAATGAACAAAGATATAGTCATATAGGTTCACTTAAGTGTATACAACTCATACAAGACTACATGATAGACTAAGAAGGACCAATCACTTACAAAGTCTTCAAGTGTCGAATTCGCTCGTTGCATTGACTCCAGCCCAATCAAAGGCCTATCATCAACTGAAGACTTACCCTCTAAGTCAAGGCCATTACCACCACCAATGTCCTTAGCCTGATCATCCAGTATATAATCACCCTCAACACCCTCCTTTTTCCCTACAATAAAAGTAGACACCAGCATTCTTCTCTTATAAAATCATCTAATAAAGACAATGATTCCCTTCTTGAAAAGCACGGTACTTGGTGGAAGTAAAATAACGCTTGTGTAAAACCGTTTTACACGAGAATTTTGGGGTAATTAAGCAAAAGCCTAAAAAATAAAGAATTTAAGCAGCACAGCTTCAAACTGTATCTCACCAGGCAGACCCAGCAGCGCTTTCTCTACAAATGAGGCAGAAATCTACAGAATAATGCAACCAGTTATGGATAAAGATTCAATCTTTCTTAAATTTATTTATATGAAATAAATTGAAGGGTACGAATAAAATAAGCGACCTTGGGTAAATGTTGGGAAATCAAACAGCATTTGTCATCAATGCTTAATTTACCACAGGGCTCCGTCTATGGATCAAATCATAAGTTCGTTAAAAATAAATTATCAAGAACAAAAAAAAAAGTCAAGGGGAAAAAGAAGCAACGAGATACCATGAAGAGGAAAAAATGAGAGAGGAAGCGATGAGAATCAGAGAGAGGAGTGGAGATGTTTGGAGAAACAAAGTGTTGAGAATGAAGGAACATCATCGTGCTTTGTATCTCTTCTAGTTTTTTCAAATCCTCCATTTTTGTGTATTTCTTACTTTGCTTCTGAGCTCTCTGCGTACACGCTGGCTATTGAGACTACTGACGATAAACGACACTACTAGTTGAGGTTTTTATTCAAGACTCGAAATTGATCCCATTAAATACGAGGGAACCATAATAGAACTCTGTTCGTAAATATCACCACGTTTTATTAGTACAGTTAGTCTTGTTGAAGACGGGTCGGAGCAAGTGACGGATAATGTCACTCACAAAATGGATAGGGGGACAAGGTGAGGCACCCCCATGTGCTTCTCTCTCTTCTCTATTTGGGTCATTTGTGAGAGGAAATGGTATCCGTCACTCCAAAGTGACGGATGTCGGATACGTGCCGTCTTCAATAAGATTTTGTGTTATTAGTAAACATCAACGACGTTTTCATTGCAGAAGACGACATTACCCCTACTCTCTCACTAACAAACACACTTTCCTCTCTAATTCAAAAAAACCCAAAAAATTTAAAAACCGCCCACCAATTAACCACCACCGCCAACACCCGATTCCCCCATACCACCACCACGCCGCCATTAACGCCGCCAGCCCACGACCACCACCGGTGCCACTACTTCCGCCACCACCATAAGAAGTTAGTCTCCATTTTTTTTTTGTTAAATTTAGCTAAATTCTTGTTAAATAATTGCTTTTAATTGTTTGTTTCCCTTCCCCTTCCCTTATTGTTCTTGTTAATTGATTATATGACTTTAATTTTTGTTATATAATTGAATTAGTTTGTAAATTAGTTTATGTCTTAGGTTTTATCAAACTTAATTGAATTACTCCTATTGGCGTTTGATGTTCATCGGGGTTCTTTTTTAATTGTAACCAATCAAACGTTGCAGCTTTTGGAGGGATTGGGGGAGATGAAGCGTTAAGCCTTCTCTTGGAATAGGGTTTTGGTGCATCTATTTAAGCAGTTAAGATGGGGAAGTTTTCACCATCCAAAATCAAAACATCATCTTCCTTTCTTCATTACAATAAATATAAAAATAATCAATTCACTAAGAAAGTATCATCATCTGTTCCTATGGAGTTTGAGGCACAGTTCGGTCGTTTTGGAAATGAAGGGAGGGGTGAGGCTGATGTTCATCAGAATATCTATCATCATCAGAACTACCATCAGCCTCATCTTAATGCTGACTTCAACCCAATGAATCCCTTGCATGCGAACCTTTGGAGGTTCCCAAGGTCTGGGGGGGGGGGGGGGAGGGGGATTAAAAATTNNGGGGGGGGGGGGGGGAGGGGGTTATAAATGTGGATCCGGCTGAATTGGGACGCTCTAGAGAATTCTAGGGGAATTGTTGTTTAGGCTTTCTTGTGGACTATAGGCTTTTTGAGGATGATTTGATCAATGATCTAATTAGGAGAAAGTGGAGTACGGATGGTCGAATAACAGTGTTCCGGATGGGGGAGA
>LHUT01002831.1:10359-23904 GCA_001412135.1 Silene latifolia subsp. alba
AGTTGCTGCTCAAACTTTTTGAGACTGGTTTGTCTGACCTCCGAAACCGTCCGTGTGATTTAAGGACATTTTTGTTCCGGGACCTTAAAATCCCGAAAATCGTGTATTATGCACCCCATTTTAAGCCTTTCAGGAGGCCGTACCGGGTCGTTTCTCTATCTCTGCAGTTTTTCTACCACGTGTCGAGGGTCGCTTCTGAAATTATCTTATTCAATTTCAACATCAAATAACAAGTACTATTAAACCAATTTCAACGAGTAGTCAACTTTCGCCCGAGACTTGTTTATTGCACACCGAGAGCCTCAAGTTTCATCAGCCGCTCCTCAAAAATTTTGAGGCTGCTTTGTTTGATCCGAGAAACCGTCTTTGTGATTTACGGACATTTTTGTTCCGGGACACTGAAATCCCGAAAATTGTGTATTATATACTTCATTTTGAGCCGTTCGAGAGGCCGTATCGGATCGTGTTTATTTTTCTCCCTATTTTCCACTACGTTTCTGGAGTCGCTTCTGGAGTTAACCTATTCAATTTTAGCCAAAAATAACAAGTTTTAAACAGTTTTTTAACATTATTCGATTTCAGCCAGAGACCTGTTTATCGCACATTGCTTGTGCCTGCCTCAAATGTCCATTGCTCTTTTTCAATTTGTGAGGTCACTTAGTCTGACACAAGAAACCGTCCTCGTGATTTATAGACGACAATTTTGTTCTGAGACCCTGAAACCTCGAAAACCGTGTATTATACACTTTAATTTGAGTCGTACTGGGTCGTGCCTCTTTTTCTCCCTGATTTCTAGCACGTGTTCAGGGTCGCTTCAGGAGTTATCGTGTTCGATTTTAGCTCCAAATAAGAAATATTATACCAATTTTCACGAGTTTACGATTTTTCAGCCCTGACTTAATTATCGCACACCGGCAACCTAAATGTCATCTATTATTCCTCAAAATATGTGAGGCCGCTTTGTTGACCCAAAAACCGTCTTTGCGGTTTACGGACATTTTTGTTCTTGGACCCTAAATCACGAAAACCGTGTATTATACATTTTAATATATAGTTCAATTTGAGTTGTTCAGGAGGACGTGCCGGATCGTGTTTCTATCTCTCCCGGTTTTTCTACCACATATTGACTTATCGCTTCTGTAATTAACCTTTTCAATTTCAACGAATATCTGATTTTCGCCTAAGAATGATTTATTGCACACCGACAGTCATAAATGTCATCAATTTCTCCTTAAAACTTTCGAGGTTACTATGTCTGAGCCGAGAAACCGGGACATATTTGTACCGTGACCCTTAAATCTCAAAAATCGTATATTATACACTCCATTTTGAGTCGTTCAGGAGGCCGTATCAGGCCGTGTATCGTTTTATCCTGGTTTTTCCACCACTTTTCTTGGAATCCTTAAGGAGTTAACCTATTCAATTTCTGTCCCAAATAACAAGTATTAAACCAATTTCAACGAGTATCCGATTTTCGCCCGATACTGGTTTATTGCACACCGACAGTCTCAAATATCACCAGTTGCTCCGCAAAATTTTAATGATTGGTTTGTCTGGCCCGAGAAACTGTGTGTGTGATTTACGGACATTTTTGTTCCGGGACCCTGAAATTCCGAAAATTGTTTATTATACAGTCCATTTTTAGCCGTTCAGGAGGCCGTATAGGGTCGTGTTTCGTTTTCTCCCGATTTTTCCACTACGTTTCCGGGGTCGCTTCAGGAGTTACCGTATTCAATTTTAGCCCCAAATAACAAGTATTAAACAATTTTTTAAGAGTATCGGATTTCAGCTCCAGACTTGTTTGTCGCACACTGCCTACCTCAAATGTCTATTGTTTTTTCTCAAATTTGTGAGGTCGCTTAGCCTGACTCGAGAAACCGCCCTTTTGATTGACAGACAGTTTTGTTCCGAGACTATTGAATCCCAAAAACCGTGTAATATGCACTTTAATTATAATTCAATTTGAGCCGTTCGGGAGGTCGTACTGGGTCGTGCATCTTTTTCTCCCGGTTTTTCTACCACGTGTTCGGGGTTGCTTCAGGAGTTACCTATTCGATTTCGGACCTATATAACAAGTATTAAACTATTTTTACCGAGTATATGAATTCCGCCTAAAACTGGTTTATCGCACACCGACAGTCTCAAATGTATTTTGTTACTAATCAAATATTGTGAGCCCGCCTTGTGTGATCCGAGAAATTATCCATGTGCTTTATGGACATTTTTGTTCTAGGGCCTTAGAATCTCGAAGAAACGTATATTAGACACTTCAATTTGAGCCGTTCGAGAGTTCGTTCCGGGTCGTGTTTCTTTTTCTCCTTGTTTCTACCATGTATAAGGGGTCGCTTCAGAAATTACATTATTCAATTTCAGCTCCAAATAAATAGTTATACACCATTTTTAACGAGTATCTGATTTCCGTCTTTGACTTAATTATTGCATACCAGCAATCTCAAATGTCGTTCGTTGTTCCTCAAAATTTGTGAAGCTGCTGTATCTGACCCGAAAAACCGTCTTTGCGATTCACGAACATTTTTGTTTGGGGACCTTTTAATCTCGAAACCGTGGGTATTATACACTTTTCAATATAGAGTTCAATTTGAGCCGTTCGGGAGGCCGTACCGGGTCGTGTTTCTATCTCTCCAGATTTTTCAATCACGTGTCCAGGGTCGCTTCTGGAGTTATGTTATTCAATTTCAAAACCAAATAACAAGCATTAAACCAATTTCGACAAGTATCCGATATTCGTCCGAGACTGGCTCAAAGCACACCGCCAGATTCAAATGTCATAAGTTGCTCCTCAAAATTTTTGAGGCTGCTTTGCGTGACCTGAGAAACCGGTTGTGTGATTTGCGGACATTTTTGTTCCCGAATCCTGAAATCCCGAAAATCGTTTATATACACTTCATTTTGAGCTGTTCGGGAGGCTGTATCGGGTCGTGTTTCTTTTTCTCCCGGTTTTCCGCCACGTTTCCTAGGTCGCTTAAGGAGTTACCCTATTTAATTTCGGGATTAAATAACAAGAAGTATTAAACAAATTTTAACAGTATCAAGTTTCAGCCCGATACTTGTTTATCGCACACTGTCTGCCTCAAATGTCCATTGTTCTTTCTCAAATTTGCGAGGTCGCTTAGTGTGAATCGAGAAACCGTTATTGTGATTTACAGACAATTTTGTTACGAGACCTTGAAATCTTGAAAATCGTGTATCACACTTCAATATGCAGTTCAATTTGAGACGTTCGCTAGGCCATATCAAGCGGTGTTTCTTTCTCTCTCGGATTTTGTATCACGTGTCCACTTGCTCTTCTATTTGCAGTTTGCAAGAGGTCTTGTAAAGAAAGTGTCGTCACAAAGAAATAACAGATAGTCTTGCTGAAGACGGATCAGAGTAAGTAACGAATAATGACACTCACAAAACGGATAGGGGGGACAAGGTAGGGGCACCCTCATGTACTTCCCTCTCTTCTCTATTTGGGTCATTTNNTCATTTGTGAGAGAAAATGGTATCCGTCACTCTTGTCGCCTTGTGGGTCCATATTTTGATAACAAGTAAATAAACACAAACAAACAAAAGTAAACAACAACCAACTAATCCACCCACTTATTATTTCTGCATCTCCTTCCCCCAAATCTTCCGATTGCTAAGCTTATCCGATCTAGGGTTCTTACTTCCCCTCTTTCCCTTTTTCTTCGGATCAGGTATCAATTTTCCTTCTTAATCTTTATTTTTAGCTTTTTCTTAATTTTGGGTATTTTATTTTATTTCTTCAAACGTTGCTTTTGTTATTTTTTATTCATCACAATTCATAATCTCGATTTCCTTGCTAAGGTCAACTCTTTTAATCAATTTTTTTGCATTTTTATTCGATTCATTCAATTTTGACACCTGGGTTTTCGTTTAATTGTTGTTTGATTTGTTGTATATGAAAAAATTTCAATCTTTTGATTGTTTGATATTTAAATTTCTGGCTTTTTTGTGTTGAATTGTTATGATCTGATAATACTCGTTAAGATTGCATGATGTATTAGTTAATTCAATCAATTTCTTCATTTAATTGTGATTGCATGATGAAGAAATCGTTTATATAATTTTTAGGACAAATTCAACACAAAAAAGCCAGAAATTGATTTTTAGGACAAATTCAATCTTTTGATTTGTTGTATAATCCATGTCTTTTAATTACAACTGTTGTAATTTGGCTAAAATAATTAGTTTACTATAATTTTTAGGACAAATTTAACCCCTTTAAGTTGATTGATGATTGATGCTTCCTCCGCCTCGATCAATTGTTTACCTTTTTTATTCTTTGTGAGAGATAGTTTAATCGAAGGTAAACAAATGATCAGGTCAAAGGGAGTATATATTTTTCTGTATAAATATGTTTAAGTTGCTTTTTTAATCTAGTATTTGGCTTTTGTTAATTGATTTAGCTCCATAAGAGCATGTGATTATCGGGTGCGTTTTGTTTTCATTTGTTCTGAAAGCCCAGGCTATCATTTGTTTATTAATTAGAAGTCGATTGTGTTGATTTGGAGGCGGGGTTGAATGTTGCGAAATGCCCAAGGCCGACCGCTTCCCTCTTTAGTGAGGGGTGGCGTGGTACTCCACGGGACAGGTTGTAATCGTGGCGCACTCTGTGTGATGGGCAAAAAGTATTGTTTTCGACTCCTTGGCTGCTTATTTACGTTAGTTTTACAACATAAGCATGAGTATTATCCTACACGTATCTTTCGCTGAATTTGATTCTTGTTAGTTTGGTGGAAACCAACCCGTTCGGTCCTTTGGAAGGCTTGGAACTTAAACGGTTTGAATGTGTTGACACTCGCTTTAATGCGAAGTTGAGAAGTTTTATTTTCTCCTATTTCTTCTTGTTATGTTTGAGTGTTCTTTGCCGATGGGAGTCGGGGATTTAATTTTTTCATTAATTTTTTTGGGTATCCATTTCAATGCAGGCGTGAACAATTATTATAAAGCAAAAAACGTTTGCAGGTCCATCTATCTTCTCATCTAGAACCCAGTTTTCATGTCTGACATTGACATCCAGATTCCCGCTGCTTTTGGTGAGTTTATAGTTATTGTATTAATACTCATTATGCTCTTATGGACTACAGTCACAAATATGGTTTCAAAGTGCTATTAGTTCACGACGCTGATGGTGATGAACTTAAAAATTGGTGTTGTTGAAGGTAAGAGTACTTGCAATCATGGTAGTATACCAGGGCCGTAATACCCTTCACGAGTCCACGACTGAAATAATAAAGGTCTAAATGAGTTACTAGGACCATATTTTAGGCGTTACCCTGGCCGCTTATATGACCAGATAATTGATATTAGGCAGCAAGGTCCATTTTAACATCCAAAGCAAGATTTAGTGTACACGCTTGTAATGGAGATAATCAGCCTTTTAATTCAAGCTGCGTTTTAGTTAGAGGTGATACCGATGACTGCTTTTGGATATACTAAATAGATTTATAGTACATTTCTTTAATTTGGAAAAGGTGGCTGGGAATCAGAGGGTATTGCGTTAGTAGGTCGGAGGAAAGGATTAGAGTATTCATGATGAGCACCACAGCACCACTACTTTATTTTTATTCCTACCCAATGCCGCACATCACACCAGCTTAGTTTTTCCGACCCACTATGGACATCCACCTCCAAATGGGTCTTCCCACACCTTTTCCTACCCCACATATCCTCTTATCTTTTAAACTACTTTTTCATCTTTTGCATTTTTGTTATCATTTCTCTCCCAATATATGCATTCAAAAAGACGCACTCAAAGCACTATTTACCAAGTGGTGGTCTTTCAACCTGTTTTATTCTGTCTTTTTTGGGACTTTAGGAGCACTAACCTTGTGGTGTCCACTAGAGGTACTCCGGTGGAGCATCTGTCTTTTTGCTTTGTGTCGATGTTCTCTTTTCCTCGCTAAATGTTCTTGCCTCCGTTTGATGTGTATTGATGACACTCTTAATGTTTTATTTGTGGCATTAGATCCTTTTGCTGATGCAAATGCTGAGAACTCTGGTGCGGGGACAAAAGATTATGTGCACATCCGTGTACAACAGAGGAATGGTAGAAAGAGCCTGACAACTGTTCAAGGGTTGAAGAAAGAATTTAGCTATAATAAAATTCTCAAGGACCTGAAGAAGGAGTTCTGCTGTAATGGTACCGTTGTTCAGGATCCAGAGCTAGGCCAGGTAATTCAGCTGCAAGGTGATCAGCGAAAGAATGTTTCTACCTTCCTGGTTCAGGTAATGTTGGTTCCAGTTTGCTTTTTATGGGTCTTGTAATACTCCGTAGTTGTTCAACCAAACAACAATAATGTTATTCCAATGTCTTAAGGCAAATTGCAAGTAACGAGGCAAGCGAAATTGGATAAATGCAGCTAACCCTTCAGTGAACAACCCTAGAGATACTTTGATTTAATGATCCATAATGGAAAGTGTATCAAAAATTGGATAGACTTTTACTCCGTGCTTAACAATAAAAAGAAGTGCAACTATTTTATCGTGCCATGTTGCTACGAGAAAAAGGATTGTACATCAGATGTACTACATCATACTTAATGACTTTTTGAGTTCTTGTGTATTTTTTTCGAGTACTTTAGAGTTTATAAATTACATTTTAGTTTTATAATGTCAAAAATCAATTTTTTTTGAGCTTATATGTAATTTTTTTTTAGCTTATATGTAATTTTTTTTAGTTANGATGTATAATCCACTTACTGTGTTGCTACCTGTTATCCAAAACCAAAGATTAGTGTGTCTTTTAACTCCATTGGAAATTGAAATTAGTAGGAGTTCGGCTAATATGGTGAGCAACTCTGACTTAACCTTGTGTGCCTATTTCCATTGACAGGCTGGGATTGTGAAGAAGGAGCACATCAAGATTCACGGTTTCTAAATCAGCAGGGTTTGCATTGGTGTGGATCTGCTGGATGATATCAAAATTATTCGCTTTTCGATAGTAGTAACTTCTCTGAGAATATATTTATATCTTTGTAGTGTGTATTATTGCATTTTCAGTGTGATGTGGATCAACACATGGAGTATGAGACATGCTTTTCGTTTGTTTTCAACCATCGTATATGCTATAAAAATATGACGACTGGTTTGCTTAATTCAGGTATTTTTCGTTTGCGTGTTCTTCTGTTGATGCTTGCAGTGTCTCCTTGGAGACCTATGTTACCCTGTGTTCGATTTGTCATGGTTGGTGCTGAAGTTCTTGATTGATTACTTTCTTAATCTGTGGTTTAGAGTTTTAGGGATCTTGTAAGCGACTATGACCTTATAGCCGTGTAGGGATCCTGTAAGCCGATGTGGTCTATTAACTTGTTTGAAGTATAGGTTAAATCAATGTCGAGATTAGATTTTAAATGGTCATCGGCTTTGTGCTGATCTAGATCTCGAGGTGTATAATACTAGCCGAAGTTGAGTTTACATGAGGTTTGAATCAGACCGGCTTGAAATTGATGTATCTTGGATACTGTCCAAGTTTGCGTGCTTATTCTATGAACATCGTGTATGGTATAATTGGCAACTCAGCTTGGAGAGATGGGTTTAGGTTATGGAATCTTGTATGTGGATGTCGAGCAATGGTGTTTGTCTTGCTTATGGTGGCAGTCGGGTCGGCTGGGTCAAGTCAGGGGTCGTGTCAGGTTTGGGTCATACCGGGTTAGCACGCCCTTGCAGGTCGGGTTAATTAATGTGTCACGTCGAGTTCTGGCTTGTCTAGTTATTTTATCGCATCATTTCAAATTTTTTTACCAATAAGTTAGTTTTCGACCCTTCTTTGGTTTAGTTACTTTGTTATTAAGTCAAACTTATAAATCTAAACATTAAATCGCTTTTATTTAGATCAATATTAAGCTTAATAATTGTCGGGTCATTATTTATCAAGTCAATATAAGTTCGGGTTTTTATTAGGCCAGGATCGGGTTTGGTTTTTGTTCACTAATAATCGGGTTGTATCATGTGTCGGGTCATGTTTTGGATGGGTCGGGTCAAGTTTGCCAGCTCTACTGTCGGGTTACCTATGGTGGACCGGTGAGCGGGTTTCCCTGCATCAGCTATGGCCGTCTTCCTCAATTTTTTATTTTTTTATTTTACCCAACTTCCTCAATCAGTAGTTCAGTACCATTGAAGTATATTCGTATACGTACAAGTATATGTCGCATGTTCCATTAAAGTTGTACTCGTACTAGATATTACGAGTCGAAAAGCAGTGGACCGCGATCATCCCCAAGGCCCCAAGAAAATGACATAAAGAGATGTATACAATACAATACTTGAAAGATAGCGACGCAGATATTAGCTCAAGTAGCCGTTAATAATGTTCACGAGAAATCTAAGGCTCTCTCGATCATGAATTCCAACTTTAAACAAAAGGCCAAAAGTGAGTACCAGACTCTTGTGCGCATGCACGTCACAACAGCAATGACACAACATTGAGACTCACTAGTGCAATGACACTTAAGTTGCTCATTACCGTTCTCAAAGGCCATCACTCGGTGAGTGTCGATATACTTGGTTTCATTTCCGTGTCTCATTATATCAAAAAGGAGAGAGATTGTAGTGGGACATAAGATGAGATAAGAAAATGGAATATAAATCATGTATTCTCGCATAGCTTGGATCCTTTATTAAATTTACCGTAATGATAATCTGTTAACGCTTACGCAGTTACGCATATTAGACTTAGAAGACTAAGAACATTTATATCCTTATAAGATCAAGAACTTGAAAATTTAAACCAATTGGTCAACGATGATCGAATTTAACGACCGACTAGTGAATATATCTGATCACTAGGCAGCGGTCGGAAGCGTTGTTTAGTTGTTTATAGATCGTTGGTTCAAAACATGTTAAATTCAACAACGGGCATGGACTGCACCCAAGCGGAGGGAGAAAGAGTCCACAACGCAGGCTTAAGAGGGTTCCACTCTAAAACCAATTGGCAATAGAGTGAGTAGCCTGTTGCCTTATAAAGTAATAATTCTTCTCCTTTTTTATTAATGTGGGACAACCCTCACAAGAGGAATTCTGGATTTCTTCAAAAAAACACATTATTATAAACAGGAAAATTGGAGTATTAGGAAATTCTTTCGAATATTATACTACCAATAACTTTACCCAAAGAAAGTTTGGATATAGGACACAAGCCTTACTTAATATTACCCGAGTGATAATTAATTTAGGAACTCGAATTACAATGACTAAAAGTAACATATCTTAATCACCTAATATTAAAAAGAAATATTCGTAAGAGGACATAATTAGATATATTGCAATAGTTTCTTTACCCGGGATTGCCAATAATATACCAAGTATTTATTGCCTGCGATATTTTATACTTAACTTAAAGGACAATGTTAAAGTTCAACGATGATACCGAATTTTGATACCATCTTTCTCACATATCCGTATACAACCCGTATTGTATAGGGCCATCATTTCAATAAATACCATACATTATATGGGAAACGGTCGTATCATAACAGATATCATCATTTCATTTTCCAACTTATAATTACTCGAATCACTAAAATACTCGTATATCCTTTTAACATTTGACCATAATATTTACACAAATAAAACCCTTGAATAACAACACACAAAATTTTCCAAATTCTGAAAATTTCAAAATCTCACCACCTATTAGTTAGCCAAATCTCAAAAAAATTCCAAGGTCAAAATCACTCAAAATCCCTATCTTCCTCCACAATTGATTGCCACTTGTTAACACATTCATTTACAACCATCCAACCCAAACATAATCAAAGATGATTTCCAAGTACAAACCAAGATCATACATTTTAATTTCATTCCATTATTAGTGGATTACACATACACACACAATCTCAAAGATATTTTTCCATTTTACCCCTATAAATAACACTATACCCTCACCCTCCTTTCATCACATACACTCTCCCTTATTCCTCTCTAAACAACCAAACACCCTTCCTAACAAAAATGGCATCCATGACACTCACCTCAAAACTCAACAAGCCTCTATTCCTAGACTCAACCATCCATGGCATCCCTCTAACCGCCTCGAAACCCGTCTCATTCAAACCAAAGCCAATTACTTCTGTCTCAGCCATCTCAACCTCTGCCTCTGAGAGCCAACCACCTATCCCACCCTATGACTTAAACAACCTAAAATTCGCTCCTATTCGCGAATCCATCGTGTCAAGGGAAATGACACGTCGTTACATGACAGACATGATCACGTTCGCTGATACGGACGTGGTTATTGTAGGCGCAGGCTCAGCAGGACTGAGCTGCGCCTACGAATTATCAAAAAACCCTAATATTAATATCGCGATCATTGAACAGTCTGTATCCCCTGGAGGGGGTGCATGGCTAGGCGGACAACTGTTCTCGTCCATGGTTGTACGCAAACCAGCTCATCTATTCCTAGATGAGCTTAACATCGAATACGACGAGCTTGATAACTACGTAGTTATCAAGCACGCCGCTCTCTTCACCTCCACCATCATGTCAAGACTCTTAGCCCGACCTAACGTCAAGCTCTTCAACGCGGTCGCAGTTGAAGACTTGATCGTTAAGTCGGGTAGGGTTTCGGGTGTAGTTACTAACTGGGCCTTGGTTAGCATGAACCATGATACACAAAGTTGTATGGACCCTAATGTGATGGAAGCTAAGGTAGTGGTTAGTTCTTGTGGACATGATGGCCCGTTTGGAGCGACCGGGGTGAAACGGTTGTTGGATATCGGGTTGATTAAGAATGTACCCGGTATGAGTGCTTTGGATATGAATACGGCTGAAGATGCTATTGTTAGGTTGACTAGAGAAGTTGTTCCTGGTATGATTGTTACTGGTATGGAGGTTGCTGAAATTGATGGTGCTCCTAGAATGGTACGTCTTCTTTTTCCGTCTCAGTTATTTTTTTCCGTTTGTTTTTTTTATAATTCAGTTATTTATTTACGTTTGATTTTTGATATAAAATAGAGATAATATGTTTTTAGTTACAGGAAATGTGAACTTGTGACAAAATGACCGTGACACCTAAATAATAAGTTGTGATATGGAAATATAAAAATGAAAATTAACTGAGACGTTTAAATAAGAAAAATGTAAAAAGTGTCCGGGATGAAGGGTATTTTGGACATTTGGTGTAGTTTTTTTTATAGGAGGTTATCCTACTGATTTATTTGGAGAAACACAAAATTTCATTGAAGACGACACGTGATACCATTTCCTCTCACAAATGACCCAAATAGAGGAGAGAGGGAAGTACATGGGGGTGCCCCACCTTGTCCCTCCTATCCGTTTTGTGAGTGACATTACCCGTCACTTGCTTCGACCCGTCTTCAGCAAGATTCACTGTTGGAGAAATTGTTGATTTGAGTACAAGAAATGGTTGATTGATACAGTTAATGTGGACGGATCAATTTGATGAAGATAGTAAGGAATACTCTATATAAAATAGTTTGATTTATTTCTAAAAAAAATTGTCAAAATATATTAAGAAAATTGTAATTAATGTCACCTAAAAATTGTCAAAAGATATTTAATTTAATGGTAGACTCTTTTGTCTCGGTTATTTCTTTTCGTTTTCATTTAGTACAAATATACTAAAAAGATTATGGGGGAAATAAAATGAGTATGCTTTTAGAAGTATAAAAAGAAATCAATTGTACATGAGAAAAATTAACATTAATACATCGGAAATAAAAATATAAAGAAATGACGATTAATATATAAAAAGAATATAATAAAATATGGGTTTATATAAGTATAAAATATGTCAGAATATGAGTGTCGTTAGTTTATAGATTTCTTACTCGTAGTAAAATAAACAATTTCCATTAGTTGGATAAGTTTCGGTCTTATATGAAGTACTTTCCTTGGTCTCAATGCCCATCTAGTGAAAGTAGTGATGGAGTCAGTCAGAATTTGACGATGCTTGGAAGGCCTAAACCATAAGTTGAAACGTTTAAGGAGATGAAGTAATAATAATCTAGATAAAATTAATTTGAGATCACCTATTTTGGAAAACTAAGTTTGAAATTGCATATTCAGTGACGTAGTCGGGATTAGATTAGAATTTAGATACATAAAAAGCCTAAAATATGAGAGAGTAGATTTGAAGGTGAACATGTGATAAAATCAGGTGAAGTGGTGATACATTCAGGTGGTGAGTAGTGAAAGAGTTCACTCATGCTCGTGAACTTGGTACAACAACAATGTGATATATGGCTCCCACCACTCACGATATTTTTGACTAACAACAAAATGCTTTAACTTTTACAAGTGTGTGAATTTGTGATGCACAAAATGTTGCTTGTCCCCATCTCACTTATTGCTCAACCAATTTTTAAACACAATTTTTTATTTAAGACGGAAATATTTATATTAAGCTAAAATCGAGTCAAATAGTATACATCAGATCAAAGCAGAATGTTTAGATATTAGCAAAAAAATTGTCCAATTTATGTAAGTGGGATAACATTTTGCTATTTCAATCTCAAGGCGAATACCGTCTTAGAGAAAAAATTGATTTTGAAAATATCTCATGCCGGACCGTCTCACATTAAACATATTGTGTGACGAACATAAAACTTGTTATTGTATTTAAAAGAAAAAGATGAAACGAAAACAAACAACAGTCTCTTTTATGAGACAGTCTTAATATCAGAATTTGTGTTTACAAAAATATCGTGAATTGTGATACTATACGGGTTTTCCATTGTGTTTGGAAAAAAATAGTCTCTCTTAGACCCCGTTAGCAAAATAAAATAAAATTGTATTTTTACTAAAACTTTCGAATTTTTCGTTGAATCAGGGGCCTACATTCGGAGCAATGATGTTATCGGGCCAAAAGGCAGCCCATTTGGCATTGAAGGCATTGGGCCTGCCCAACGCCTTGGAGGAAACCGAAACCGGAAAGCTCCAACCGGATTTGGTATTGGCTGCTGCAGCTGAAGGTGCTGAAACTGTTGATGCTTAAGTATGAGAAAGCCCATTGGGCTCCCGATTAAGTTTCGGGTTGTAGAGGCCTTTGTGAAACGGGCCGGGCCTAATTGAATAAGTTTATGGGAGGATGGATCTTATGAGGCTTTTGGGTTGTATTGTGTAAATGGGATTTTAGTAGAATGTTTCGGTTGTTTTTGTCATCAATGTTAGACTTGGATTTTGTTTAATAAATTTCAACATTTGGTATATGGCCAATATGGGCATATCACAAAGCAAAAATATGAGTATTAAAAAGGAGAATGAATTAAATGATGATCACATCGCAACGATGATAATGTGACAGAAAAAGGCGAAAATGAAGGGAAAAAAATGTAAGTTCTAAAAATAACTTGCGACGTTTTTGAATTTATATATCTTAAATTTATGCTATAATTTTTCTACAAGTTCCATCAATGTTTTTTTTCTTGGCCTAAAGAACAATGTTTTAGGCTCGGACGATTTGGACTAGTATGCATTTAGGTTTGAATTTGCTTCGTATCATATTATTATTACCATCATTACTATTATTATTATTATTATAGAAGGATGTGCGCAGCT
>LHUT01002833.1:0-16991 GCA_001412135.1 Silene latifolia subsp. alba
AACCGAAAAAGTAGTGAACGTAATAGTATTAACCGGGGATGTAGTGAAAGTAATAATATTAACAGCGGGAGAGGTGAACGTGTCTCATAATTTGTTGATTAATTTTACCTCTCATCATAATTTCAATATATAAATTGTAAATGTATGTGTTAACCAAATTTAGAGAAATCATATTTCATAGAAATTAAAATTTAAATGTTAAATAAAGGTAGCTCGGGCGTAGCCGGGCACCAAACCTAGTTAATATTAAGTGGGAACCCCAATAACAAAGAATGAAGGAGAGAGGGTGGCGTCGAGATTGAACGCCACCCGGTAACGCCATATCATTATCCTCAATAATATATCTCAAATTCTCAATTCTCAGTTTTTGAGAAATCGTCTTTAACAAATTCTCAATTCTCAATTTTTTGAGAAATCGTCTTTAATAAATGGATTCTCAATTCTCACTACAGCCACCCCACTGCCTCCACCACGCCACTACCACCACCCCCACCCCACCTAAACCACCACTCGTACACCAAAGCAAATCACAACCCACCGCACTTCATTTTTTTGATGTAACCAAACAACTAGTTAAATTTTAGGTAGTCCCTTACCTTTCTCCTTCTTACCCTTTCTAATTTTCTTTCCCTTTTCCTTTTCCTTTCTCTAACCAAACGCCCCTTAGTATAGCTGATCTAGCGGTTGTAACCTCATTCCAGACCCCCCTCACTCTCTAAACAAAGAGTGAAAGACTCCAAAAGGTTTGATATCGGTCAATGATGATGAAGCAAACTTCTTAACCAACCGCTTTATCGATATCGACACTGAGCATACCGGTTCAAAATAAAAATAAAAACGTGGTAATGCAATAAGACTACAAAGTCATCAAGCAGAGCAGGCGAGTTACCGGCGTCATCTATTGACGCCACACTGCAATAGATCACGTAAATCTTTATTTTTCTCTTGTAATTATTCCTTATTTACGCCTACCATTAATTTCTTGCTTTATTCTTGTTGCTATTTATAATTTAATTTTAATATGTTGTAATTAGCAATTAGCAAGTGTAATTAGCATGAATAGTTTGCAATTTTACTGTATATGACAAACTATTGAATTCTGATTCGGATTTTTAGTAGTTCTTGATTTTGAAGTGCAGGAGGTAATTGTTTTTTAATGATTAATTTATGTTTGTAATGTGATTAATAATAGGGAATTTGATGCAGATATTAATCCATACGATTGTTGAAGATTTTGTGTTTGCAGTTTTTAATGTGTAAAACTGTCTTACAATATAAAAGGACCGCCTCAGAGTGTCATTGTTTACCTATTCCATTTTTGGGNNAAAACCAAAGGTAAACAAATGACCGCCGGAGGAGGTATTTTATAATTTGTGTCGTGTTTGAAGTAAGTAGGGTTTTGCTTGGTTATTTTACATTGATAGGAGTAGAATTGTTTATATGTCGGTAGCAAACTAATGTCATTGAAATGATCAAATATATTACCGCTGCGTTTTTCCGTTGTTCTTACATGATTTAATACAATTGCTATAAGCATAACTAAAAATAACGCGAATCTTAATCTAATTACCCGGTACAACTTATCGTGGACAGTAAACAAAATTGATGTTTGGGTGAAAGACCGAAAGGTGGTTATAGCAGCAGCAAATAGAACCTTTCCCATATTACTGAGTCTTCTATGTGACAATCTCACATTATGAGACCAACTTGATTTTTTATGCATTGCTCATTTATTTATAAGGATGATGAGTTGGTCTAATATGTTCGACTGTCTCATATAAGTTTTTGTGTCCAAGAAAAAATTTTGATGTAGAAGTTAAGAAAATTTGCTTCTACATGACGCTTTTTTTTTTTTTTTTTTTATCGTTTTTGGCTTCTGTCGAATTTACTGTCCTCTTTAGTCTATTGGCTTCTTATAGTTTCAAAAATTACTGCTTGTATATCTTCCTTCATTTTCCCTTCCCTTTTGCAGTGACTTATAAAAAAAGCTTGTGATTTGCAGATTTTTCGATGACTGAGAAATGTATAACGAATTCCAGATACATATACATGCATGAGACCGGTAAATCACCTCCACAAACTGTTGATATTCACCATGTTGTTGCTAGGAAGAATGATTTGTGGAAAAGCATTGTGTGCTTCTCAGCTTTTGCGTTACTGCTAATTGCTTTCTGTGTGTTACTAGGAGAGGTGTGTTGATGCAATATCTCAGCAACTTTCCTCTCATTAACCTGTTATTTTGATCATGTTCTTACTGTATCTTGTTCAGGCGTTGGTTCAGTTTTTCCCATTGTATATGTGTACTTCGAAGCCTTTGGATTGATCTCTTCATGTGTGGCAGGATAAATCAGCTTCTACACTTTTGTTGTACTTGAGTGTAGGTGCCTTCTTCGTCAGATTGATGCGTCGAAATGTTGTGGAGAAAGGTAAGTCAGTTAAGAAAGCTACACTTGGAAATTGGTATGAAACAACTGTACAGCCGTACAGACATCGCTTTCATTTTTTTTCAACGCACAATACTGTGTTGGGTGTCTGAATCCTCAAAATCAATTTAAATACTCTCATTTGACATCCACCCTGATATTTAAAGATTAGACAGACAAGTTTTCTCATTATTTCCATTGTCATTTTTGACAGAGTCCGTTGTCATTATCCCAGCATTTGGTGTTCAACTTGAAACTCATTATAGAAGGTAACTTTTTTATTGCATGCTTATAGTGTAACGCAAGAGCTTAACAAGGGTTGACATTGCTCTCAGGTTTTATTTGCTTGCTTGAAAAAGTTCAGGGGAAATTCTATATTATTTGGAGTATATTAAGGGTACAAAGATTCAAAGTTACATGTGTTGAAACGTTTATTACTTTCTCGCCATCCTTCTCATCTATGAGTCAATGAACTAAATATTATGGTTTTTGATGATTGGCGACCAAGAGTGAGTAGCGGATGGATAAGGAGTGTATTCTGCTGCGTACTATACACTTATCTCAATAGCATTCTATTCGATTTTGTGGACAAGTACTCTACTGTGCTACATTTTGTCATTGCTGCCTCCCAATCTTGTGCTGAAACTGAGTATAGAGTGTCACCTATTTTGGAGCTCTTGGAATGTCTCTTTTTTTTATTTTGTGGTAATCTTTTCATGGTTTCGCTTTTTTAAAAAAATTCTCCCAAGTATAAAAAAAGAAAAAAGAAAAAGAAACAGTGGGTTTCAATATCATTGCATCCTCATGGTGCTGGTGGTTTTCTTACACACTTGTTACTCGTCTTCTGTTAAGTGTAATCTTGATTTTACATGCTTGTTTCTCCTCTTACTGTCAAGTGTATGCTTTCATGTTTTCGCTTTCTGATTTCATCGTTGTTGTTTCCTGGCTTCTAGTGGAAGAGTTGTCAGATGCTTCGTTCCCATTGACAACATTTTGAAGCCTGTACTGAACGAATGTGTAACACCAGTTACTTGTTACTGGAGCTTAGCTTTGATCCTACGCGAGGAAGAAAAATTAACACTGGTTTTCAAGGTATAGTACATTTCAAGTTTATATTTAAGTCTTAATCTTTTATGTCTGGCCTTTTATGTGATAGTATTAGGCAAGTTTTGATTGCACTGGAACATCTGATCACGACTTTGCTGGAATGTAGATAGTGATCACTACTGATGATGTCCATGTGACCGATGTTTGCTCAATATGTTCAGGCATCACGGCCCCCACTTAAGATGCTGCTACCGGTTTGGGAGGCACTTTGCGCTGCCACAGAAACAGGAGAAAGCCGAGGCTAAGACTACCTGGATGTGAAATTTGTAGATGAGCTCCTCTATTGGCTTTTAGGTGCAGTGTACTGTTATATACATTCGCTAGCTTGGCTGAGAAATCATTTAGCGCTGCGACTCTTGACGTGGGTTTGAACCCTGTTAACATTATAACTGCTTTTATAGTTCTACATGCACAAGATGCTTAGAGAAATGTAGGACTTGCCTTCTAGATTGTATGGTTCTTCAAAAACAAGAAGTCGATTTTTTCTTATAAAAATTTAGCAACATCCTCGTTTATAGTTTTATAATAGCTTTATTCATCTTTAATCTTTAAAAAAAAAAAAAAAAAGATAAATGATGTTATTATACCTTTGTAAGTAACTCTCAACATCAAAATTACAGATAATTGTGTATGTCAAACTAAAGCACTATTCACTTTCCTATATACTTTCTATATCTGTGTTGTTTTCTTTACACTTTGAACCGAATGAGTTAAATGTCATCCTACTAAGGGAAAAGACTGTGTGAGGTCGAAGCACGATATTGAAGCCTGCCATCAACGGTTCATTGTACAAGGAAGAATTTACACTGTACAATCACGGCAATGGAGCTGAGGAGCTCCAACTAGTACAGCTCTAACACAAACATCATAACCTTGCGATAATTTCTGACTCAATACCAAACAAGGCGCAAGTTATACTTCCATTAACAGCCTCTTGCAACATCTAGTCTGTGTTTGGCACGCTCGACATTGATGTTGTGCTTATGGAGTCCATGCCACGCCATTTTGGAACCCTTATGTGACGATCCAAGCGGAAGAACCCGCCTGTGCAAGGCCTTCAGATTCACAAGAGGGGCTGTAGTTGGCCTTCCATGGGCACACTGCACAACCAATATTATCGTCATCGTATAACACGTATTATCGGGAAAAAAAAAGCAGCTATCTGATCTCACCCAGTGACCCAGACATAACATACAAGAAACTCACCTGGAAACATAATGAAGTTCGTTTCAGCTCTTCAACAATAAGGGAACATTCAGAAGGAAGAAGCTTGTCCCCAAACATAATAGCACCTTCACAATACAAATCACAAAACAGAGTCAAGAAAGAGTAAGTGAAGACCGGAACTTCTTCCTATGTAATTGTTTTAGCTCAAACCAAGACTGGAGTGATGGAGAGAGTAATAAATAAAGTGAGAGGAAGGAAGATTGTAATGGAAGAAGTGTGAATTTCAATCCATATTTTGATTCCGATTTAGGAAGGAACAATACAATTCCAGCTTTTCCCATATCCTCCCTCCCAACCCTACTGTTATCTAAATCTATGTTACTCAACCCTGGCTGCAAGTGTCGGGGTGACACGGTGTCACCACGTCAGAACGTCGGAGACGGCTATTTTTGGGAAAACTAATGCCCTAATGTAAGTGTGTCATGTCGAAGTGCTGGAGTTCAGACACGCAACATGCAATCGAAGTAAAATGTTGAAGTAACACGTCCAAATAAAGGCCTCCCCTCCCCTCCTTCAAGATCATAACGTCCAAATAACTGTTGTAGTTCCATGTATTTTCAAGAACCTCACCACTTCGGCTTATTCCAAACCAATTGCCAATACACTGTAGATGTTCAGACAGGTAAGACAGCTACTCCTTCACTCAATTCTTCCTCAAATCTAAGCTATTGAAATGTTTTGATCCCAGAATGAATACATATGATATGAGTAATCACGTATTTTACTCTGCATTCTTGTTTTATACATTAAGAATGCAACTGAAAAAAAAGGGTGTACAAGGATAGAGATCATACCCCTACATGCTTTGTAGTTTAGGATTCGAACTACAGAAGGCGGAATTGTTGATGATCCGTCAGTATCAGCAAGCTGTTGTAAGAACACATATAGGAGGTTAATGGAAAAAATCCCAAGTAACCACTTAAATGGATAAAGGTTGGGATATTACCTGTTCCAGATATTCTAGTAAATCCATGTCTGACAACTTCACACCCAGAACACAAGGTACCTAACAAATCAAACTGTCCATAAGACCGTTGTCTGAAGTCTAAAATATCCTTAGATCAATTATCTGCCCTGTTCCAGATTGCTAAGGCAAAATAGGGGATTGATCACTCGGAAGGATGAAGTACGTAATTACCGCAAGAAGTCTGGGATGAGATGCGTGGTCATTCAGAAGATCTAGATTCCTGAAAATAGAATAAATAAAAATATTTTAATCACAGTAAAATGACGGCAATCAGTGACTAGTAAGAAAAGATCGTGAAAGCATATGGTGTACAGAAGACTTTTAATTGGATCTGATCAAAGGTCTTCCCTTTGATGTTTCACCCTTTGATGTTTTCCAGATAAGACGAAATAGCATGCCCAGACTTGAACAGAAAAACACCCATTTACCCAGCCTTGTTTTGCTGAGGACACCAGAATCTCTCTGTGCTTACGGACTAAACCAAAATATGAGAAAAAGAATGCAATTTGCTGATAATTTATTAAAGGGTTATTTCATGGGAATAATCCAAACTAAGCCTCCTCTTCTCATATTAGCCCAAACTAATGTTTAACTCAGAAAAAACCTAACTACTGCATCATTTATCATTTAACTTGCACTGATCTCGTCCCATCTTTTCATAAACTTCCTTCAATGTCGTTTTTATTCACGTGTTTATATCTTTCGTAAATTAGAAAGATATATCACTAGCTGATAGATAGAAAATATTACTTCGAAAATGATCCAGAGTCCTGACGGAAAATGTTGCATTTCCACCCCCAGTGTTGTATGGATTCAGCATAATTGCACAGCAACTGGTACCCTATCTCAGGCAGTACCTAAATTGACATTTTAATCAGATATAGTTTGCCACAGATGATTAAGTGAGGGAGGAAGGTCTTGAAGCCCTCTTTTCTCAAAAAAATTCTTACCAATTCTTTTTCTTCTTCCAGATAGGTTATCGACAATAGTTCACCAGAAAGAATCTGAAAATCGAAGTGTCAGTAGGAAATTCAATAATATGTAGATTTTGTAGCATTAAAAAAAAGCTCTATACCTTCTGACGCATTTCTTCAAGTCGAATTCTCTCATCTGCAGCATGCTGAAAAAGATATGAACATGATGTCACACCTTCAGTGGAATTCAGCAAAGTACACTTCTTAAGACCATCAGGAGAACGATGCAATTTCTAGTTTATGCAACACATCTTAGCAAAGACCTACTTCCCACAATCCCACCCAATTAATATACCTTCAAAGGGTAAGGATTCCAGTGTTAGAAGTTAGAACCCATACATGAAAAAAATTCCAGTGGATACATAGAGTTTTCTATCATAAAGGGTATAGGTTCACAGCAATCTTTCTTGCCCAAGGTCAAATATGGGATGGGAATTTAAGACGGGCAATTTAAAGCGAAAGCCAAGGCTCTAATCACAAATAATCCCTGCAATTTTTTGCAGAACAACCCCAGGTTGATCAGTGACTCTCTTCCCCATTTCCTACCTACAGCTCTGCTTGTCTTTGAATGTGTGAAACAGTAAAGAGCTACCAGGTACATTGTAAACAAGCATCTCTTTGAAATGAAGCAGAAAATTGCAATCACCCCAAAACCCTAACCCCCAGAAAAGCTTTCACACCTTCATTGTTGTGAACATGCAAAAGAAATAGTGACCATGAGCAGCTGACCTGATCAATCACTGCCAGGATGCCACTTCCTACAACTGGAATGAATTTACTCTCAACCTGCGAAAGCACTTTGGCACTCTCCAAGAAACTTCTGTTGATAGACTTTGGAACTAATGAGTCGCCAGCAAGATACAACTTACAAGACTGAACATCCAGAATTCTATTTTCTTCTTTAAATTCATCCAAACTATCTCCAACCTGTACCCATAACGTACGCAGAATGCTCAGCAATTATCAGAATAATGCAATGCCAGAATATGTCGGTTCTTCAACTTTAACTTACACTTCTACAGTTGGTAACGCGCTTCAATGTGGTATCTTGGCAGCCTTCTCGCCACTTGACCCTTGAACTTTCTAAATCTTGAACTTCCTTAAAGTATCCTGGAATTTCATAAAGACATACTCAGAAGTAAGAAGAATCAGAAGTGAAATAAAAAGTTCCCAAACAAACGGGCACTGAAACAATAAAAATCCTCCAATAAAAAAAAAATTTGGATTCCAATACGGTCGGCCCTTTGGGAATGTGGTTGTACAAAACCTTCAAAGTTTGGGGACCGGAATTATTAATGTAACCTACTTATCACATGAGTGGGAAAATGGAAGTTTATCTCATCCAGTCATTCCTTACGCTAGACAGCACGACTGTTCAATTTCCCCAAATCATTCCAAACGTTAGCTTTCGACCCTTACAAACAAAAACATACCAACAGTATATCTTGAAAGAAAATGAGCGGGAGGGATAACTATTATCTCAAGGGTACCTTTGTAATCAGTGAACAAGAAATTTGGCATCGAAATGGGTTGCAACTACTTAAAAATAATACAATAAATCATATCTTGTGCCTGGTTAATGATATTGCTGCTTATGTTGCCAAACTGATATTATTGCCATGGCTGATATTATTATTACTTTGTTGTGCTGCGTTTATAAAACACATCTGTAATTATTTTGTTGTTACAATATCATTAGAGCCTCACTATAAAATCTTGCACAGGACCTCGAAATTCTCAGGGACAGCCCTGGATTTTATAGACAAGACTCAAGAGAACAAATCAAGAAGAGTAAGAGGAAATTAACAGTAAAGTTGATGCAAACTTCCTCAAGCAGTCCAAAAATTTAGACTAATACTACACCCATTGTTTGCCTGATTATACAAACATTTACAGATGTCCTTTAAAATAATATAAAAACTCAAAATAAAAACACATACATAAATACATACATACCAGAGTCATCTGCCTTGACATCTTGAGTCAACATTTTGTCTTGTGAAATAATCGGCTCTCCTTTCAGCTGATGACTGAAAACGCAATAGTGAAAGCATACTAAGCAATGAAGTACTCAAACATAAGTTTCTAAGAAACCAAGTCTAAAAACAAGAAATGCATACTCAGTCCAAAAGTGTGGATCTTCCTCAGGAATCATCTCATCGTCCTGGCTAGATTCATTACATAGTCTTGGTGAGCCACATGAGTGGTTCAGTGTAGCTCTTACTGCATAAGAAACTAGATGTCATTTCAATTTCAAGAAGACATTGCTACAACAAACATTCCACTTCTCTGAGCTGCAATACCTGACACATTATGAATTTGAGAGTCCGGGTTTAGAACAGGGTTGTCAGTAGCAGGATTCAAACAATCACCTACCGACATAAATCTCCTCCTGCCTGGATAGATTGGAGGAGCTGAATGGCTTCTTCTCGGTCTCTTGGAGAATAGATCGAACTGTTTAGAAGGACTATGACTGGTTTCAAAAGGTTGACAACCTTGGAGATCAATTCGAAGATCTTTACTAATAGATGTGGATGAGAAAGAGTGAGGTGATGGTTCATACGAATTGATGTTACTTCTGAAATCCAAAGGCGATGAAACAGTCTTAGCAATGAGAATATCATCACTGCTAGCAAAGAGAGGGCTCTCAGGATAACGCTTTCCATGACCAGTCAGTGAGCTATCTTTAGTAATGTCGAGAAGTCCCAGAGTTTGACAACTTTGCAGGTCCATTTGGACTCCTCTGTTTATGGGTTCTGGTGGACTCCAGGAGAATGGTGATTCACTCAGCATCATATCACTTGAAGGCGAATTTGTTGCTTGGGCCAACAAAGCGCCATATGCAATAGAGGGTATATCATCAGAACTACAGTTATCAATCGACATTTCCAATGTTCTCCTTTCAACCCCTGCATAGCCACTCTCCTGGATCAGCTTTGTATTTAAAGAGCTCGCAGAAGATAAATTCTCATTCATACACCTATCACCAAAAGCACTCTGACAAAATTCATCTTTTCCATCATCATCACGAATATATAAGCCATAATTTCTCCTTTCAGATGTCCTTTGAACACCATCATTCTTTACAACATTATCAAGATCCCAATCTTTCATATTGGGAAATGAATATTGAATTGGAGAATGCTGACAAAAGTGCTGTTGAGAGTATGATGAACGATATTCACTGACTTCGTCACTCAGATACTTTGGCTGTCTATAAGAAGAACTTGCACACAAAGGTAAAGAATGTGCTTCAATATCTTTCCATCTAAGACTTTCTGTACCTCGTTTTGGCAGTAGCCACGTATTTGCTGCATCCCATTGAGAACAAGCCATCTGAAAAACATCAGGATCCTCACAAAGACCATCAACATCTCCACTGCCAGTGGACCTCCTGCTTGTAGCCTCAAAATTATCAAACTGATATCTAGACAGCCGGCCACAACTCGGGGGTGTTTCGAGTGTATTATCCCCCAGAGGACTTCCCAAAAGCAACTTCCTGTGCCTAAGTTTATCTTCAGTTCTGTCATAGTCGTGCTTGTACTCAATATCAAATCCACTTTCTAATTCACGGCTCCTAGCACCCAGATCATCTCCTGGTATTTCAACCCCCCATCCTGTACGAGAAGAAAAAATCTCTGCACAATTGTCATCTCTTTGCATAAAACTATGGCTCCTAGCACCCACATCATCTCCTGGTATTCCAACCTCCCATCTTGTATGAGAAGGATAAGTTTCTGCGCAATTTTCATCACTTCCCACATAATTCTTGTCAAATAGTTCATATTCCCTAACATTGTCACAATCATCATTTCCACAGAGAGAGTACTCCCTTTCTTTCTCTGATTCCTTAAATTGAAGAGTTTTAGATGTTGATTTTTTGGGTTGTTCACAACTGCTATCCCAGAGAGAGGAGCTGCTCCTGTCCTCGACTTTCATTTCCATGCAACAATGTAAGTCTTCAGAGAATGACTCGACATTCTCAGGATTCTGTGTCCTACGTCTTTTGGTAGTATTTTCACAGCTCTTGAATCGCCAATCTGCATTATAAACCAGCTGATAAATTCATCACATTGGGAGTAGAAGGTACATGTGAAGTTTCAAATACTTTCGGCCTACTTAAGTGTAATTTGTTATGAATATGCCACATTCAATACACGATACACTCTTATAGAATTATTATATAGATTTTAAGCGTCATGATAGACTACACTCAAACCGATTTGCTATTCTCTACAGGTGAAGTTAATTTGGCAACCAGTCTTTAGGTTAATTTTTGTTGTATAAAAACCAATGAGAGGCAGTGTCAACGAAAAGTTGATGTCATAGCAGACTAACCATATGATAACAAATATAAATTTTAAAGATTATCAAAAATTCCGCTATACTTTTTTTTGAGAAAGACGAGTCCGCAGCTAATTTTTCCATCCCATTTGTTCGCATCTCATCCGCTTCGCAGTTAGAGGACTCCCCTAACAAAAAGAAAACCATATGCCAATGTCAATGTCTCTCCGATAAAAGTAGACAAGCAATCAATTACAAATATATTAATATACCCTTTCTCTTTTTCTTACTCCAAAAGAGGGCAACTGATTTTTCAATGAACCTGATCACAGGAGTCCAATCCTACAGCAACATAAATAAAAATCAGTCCCAGGTTGACTGTAAATTTATCATAAGTTATGCGACAAGATTTAGCATAAGTTATGTGACAAGTAATATAGAAATGAAGAGACAGAAAAGGAAGGGGGGAAACAATCCAAGCTTATGTGATTGAAAAAACAGATGTGTCCTTGACTTCGAAATACTGTCAGAGTGTAAGCCACCCACAATCAACAGAGCAATTGAAATCTTATACATGAAGAGCAATCACTTCAATCATTATGTAATTATGTTCCAGGCTCCCTATTCAAGATCATCAGATTTCAAGAAAACATGCAATCAATTATGGTTTCAGGATTTCAGGTGAGTCGGGTCATCAAAATAAGAGACAAGGTTAAGAACTACACGTAGTCTTGCGCTCAGCACATCTACGAACAAAAATGCACGAGAAACAATGAAGATGGTACCTTAAATTCCACGGACGTCCCTGAAACTCCAAGATTCAAGTCATAAGAAGTTCGGGGACAGGCTAGATTTAAACAGTATGATGGACCTGCATGTGACTGAGTTCTCTTCCCTCCCTTGTCGCCCCTGAACCGATCCCAGCACATTTCCGCAAGACAGGTAAGCGCTTTATGTATTGGCCCTTTAACCACAAACCTTGAGTTAACATCTACATATGTTAAGGCCCATCGTATTCAAAGACAGAACTACACTTTGAACTTTACATGAATATGATTTTCAGAGGAATGTCAAAAAAGCTGGATACATATGTATTGAATTGCCTGCAGAACATAATATTCATCTGTGAGAAATCCAGGTTTTAACTCTGACTTGAGCATAAATAAAATCACAATCACATTCAACTAAGTATGGGAGGACAAACCTTTGATGTCAAAAGACTAGAAGGAGAAGAAACATATCCGGTTAGCTTCAATAATCCTTCTGAAAAGTTCAGCTTACATAAACTGGAGGACTCAATGCCAAAATTGCTGCACAGAAGTGATAATGGAGAAGGAGAAGCATGTGTGCAAAGCAATTCATCATCACTGCACATGTACACAATAGAGATAAAAAATCACACATCATAACCCACAAGATTCTTACTAATGAATGTACAGTGTACATACCTCTCCATATCCACCACTCTGAAGGCGACCTTTGGCTGCACAAGGGCAATCCGGATCACACATTCTCTAACTGCATGTAGAACTTTTTTGGTACTACCAACAAGAATGCATGTACAATATCACCCAAAAAGCAGTAATACAAAAATTTGAAGAACGAATTATGGTAATCAAAAGGGGGAATACCTGGACTGCAATTGCCTTCTACGAACAGGTTGGTTGTAAAATAAATCACGGACAATGACTGTAAACCTTTACACGGTCATTTTCACACTTGAAAAAATAAAATAAAAATAAAAACCCTCGGTAAATTTCTACAGCTCAAACATCATACTCAATAGACGATGTCATACAGAGACAACAGGATTAACAGAAACAAGCACCCCGAAAGACTGTAAGAGTAATGTTGAATGTGGGTTCAAGGGATTTCGATGACAATGTTCTTTGAAGAAGGCTGTTCAAACTAAGCCGACACAGAAATTACAGCAACATCAACATTACCTTAGTGACTCGAGGGTTTTGCAGATGGTGGGGTACGGAAGGGGTGGGGACAGATGTATGCCAACAACATTACCCCAAACACAGAAATGTATTGCATAATAAAAGGACACACAGACAGCCTACATCAGATGCAAAGACAAACACACATAAACTAAACCTATCAGGAACCAGGGATCTTCCACAGAACTGCCTGAAAATGTGACAAGTAGCACACAGCTCTGTATTGTGCAATTACCTTCGTAAATGAGCCATTTATATTTGAAATTCCAAGTCAAACTATGAAACACGGTTCTTTTGAGCGACAAGAAATAAATCCAGGAACTACACACCAAGTCCATAGCAAGACATGCAGAAAATTGAAGGCAAATCTCACGGTCACCTTTATCCTTATACAGTTTATAATTTGTATATTAGAGTAAATAAATACGAGTAGTAAATAGTATGCTCTATGGACAGCTCTAGACCCCCTACAAAAAATCTTATGAGCCTGTAAAATCAGGCATACATTAAAATGTGCTAGAAAATGTAGCCGACTAAAATAGTTAAATACTACGGAAGGAATCATTTTAGACAACATCGTCTCCCTAGTAAAGATTGTTGTTTGGAATCCTTTAGCCTAAGATGAGTGTCAATGTTGTATAGCTGAGGACTTGTCAAATTTGCTTCAAAACTTAAGGAGAAGATCTCATATTCCCATTTCACTTCAAGTTACGTTTTATATTTACCGTTTCCCGCATAAACTGCAATTATTATCTGAAAAATGGGAACTAAATGATGTTAAAAATACAAGAAAGGACATTCATGATCTGAAAAAGGGGAACTACATGATGGTACAAATACAAGAAAGGAAATTAAGATGCAAGTTTGGAACATCGCCATATAAAGGGATAAGGCATTACCAGTTGTGCCAACATCTTGCTTATCGTCAATGCTGAGATACAGACATCTGCGACCCTGAAGAAGAAACTGAGAATTAGCAAATGACAAGTTGAATATTAAACAAATGACAAGTTGCCTTGGCTATCAAGACTCAGTAGAACAAGAAACTGAGAAATTAGCAAATACTTGCCTTCATAACTTTCCGATACCCATTAGGCCTGCCTTGAATTTTTGTTAGAATCTCAATTAAAGATATATCAGCAATAGAACACAACACCTCTCCACGAAATCCAAAGCTTCCCACAGAATCATCTTCCTTGTTCAAATGATCGACTTTCGATGTTGCTGTATAAAAAAGATCACAATCATCTGCCAAAAGTGCAACAAGTCTTCTACAAAGAGACAAGAACGGACTACTTAAAAACAACAATCGAGAGACCTCCTCCCAAACTGTTTTTCAGAAGCGAAATCTTAAATGAGATAATCATCTTTGGCCCAACAAGAGGCTACAAGAAAGAACTCATAATATAAGATTGGCAACCATTCATTTATCAATGAAATCATATTTATGATCATCACGGAATCTTTGGCCCAACAAGAGGCTACAAGAAAGAACTCATAATATAAGATTGGCAACCATTCATTTATCAATGAAATCATATTTATGATCATCACGGAAGTGAAAGTCACTTATCCCAAAATTGTCTACTACCCGGCCTTGCAGTCACGTTCCCCCAATAAATAAAGCAACAATAAGAACACGGGTTACAAATCCTTGGATAATAAGGAGCGGCAGCTTCAACATAATAATAGTAATTTTATTACATATAGGGAAAAGCATTTGAATTATCTACTGTGTTAAGTGAACTCCAGGTTCTAATTTCCTGTTTTTCTTGGTTCAAAATAGGATTCCACAAAGCATTCAGTCATATCTTGTTTCCTATGCTAATCCATAAAACTCACTCCCTATTCAGAGTTATAGGTTGGTCTTATCCACTAACAACTGGATCAAAAATCCAAGATTCACTTGATGGTACAAAAAATTGTTTTATGCGCACCTTTTCTTAATTCTCTCGCATTTTCTTTATCCTTGCACAATCTAAATGACAAAAGCAAAGGTTCCCAAAGATGTGTATACCCTTCTCGGACTATATAATCCTTACAAAAAAAACAGAAACCGTGATTACCATATCTTTCTCCCAGCAACATCAATCCATCCCGGTCAATGCCAGAACCTGTATAGGCGCATAACCAACACATATTCAAGAGCTACTTTCACTAACAAGGTGTTCCATCTTTGAAAACATAAATAGGATAACGCTACCAACCATCATCTTCTACTTTGATATAGCCATTGTTGACACCTACCAAGATTGCTACCTGAAGAGCAGCACAAATCCATGCTTGGTTAAAGTTGCTTTACAACGGGGTAAGAGACAGTAAGATAGCATACTCAACAGAGTTCAGATCCAACACCATAGACTACAAAGATATGGATGGAAGTCCATGCAGACAAGACGAGCTCTTTGCATAATGTAACAGAAGATGGAAGCTGGTGAGTATTTTATTCGATTGTTAACTTATCAATAAAGCCTAACTATGGGGATGATTTAGCGGCTAAAATCACCCATGTAAACTCTAAAACGAGTAACTTAAAAACACCTACAAGTGTCGGACATGAATCATTGTCGACTCGTGCAGCTACTTATGGAAATCGGTCACGTTTTGGTGTAAAACGAATTTGGTGTAAAACGAATTGTTGAAGTGTCCTGCATGAATATCGGAGACTTGTACATGCAACATGCTACCAGACTAAAGTATCGAAGTAACATAGGATATCTCCACTAAAAAACATTGATGATTTCGATCAGCGAATTGAGAACGTATGGAGTTATGGTGCTAATGTCAAATGCTACAATGGCCAAAGTGGGAAGCCACAACATCATTAGTTCCGGTCTCCCGGAGTTTGATTAGTGTTATAGGAAACCAAATTAGGAAAAAAGAAAAGGTAATATGGTTGCTGGTTGTACCTATTCCACCCACAGTGTTCGCTGACCTATTAGAGTTACGATTTGCAAGAAGATAATTATGATAATTATTTCACTTCATTGCATTTACACATTCAATTAGTACCTTTATTCATAGCTCAGTCATTGAGAGGAAACTTATACTCCCTCCATATCACTCAAGTAATCTCTTTATTCATAACTCTCCTCATATAAAAGAGCAAACATGGCTAACCCGATGAAATAGAGGGAGTACAAAGAGGGTCTATACACACTATTCCTGGTTTATTTTTCCTAATAAGTTTTCAGAAATGAAACAGCCATTAATATTTATCAGGGTCATTAGAAACAGCAGTTAGCAGCAAAGACAGGAAAGACGAAACTCACCTTTTTTGCACTAGCGTCCAGACTGTTATATACGAGTTCTTCGACAACAGTTGACAGGGAACTGATGATAAACCCAGATCGCACAGTGCTTAGAACTGTCTCTGACAAAGGCTTTATGCTAGCCATCAAGATTGCCAGCAATTATCTGCAAATTTAAATAAAATACTGAAAATTCACAAAGGGAAAAAATGATACGCTTAATAGAGATATTTCACTTAACCCACTGACATCAGAGTGAACTAAAACTGTGATTTTCAGTTAACCGCGTCAACCAACTGCCTTTCCTGATGATAATTTAATTGCAGTTGACAGTCTTGACACGCAAAATGCCTTCAAGTCCTACATACAGAATACTAGGAAAGACAAATCCAAATGATCGATCTAGCTGTACAACCTTTTCTACCCCTAGTCATTTTCATAGATATTCTTCTAATTTCGAACTTCACGTATTCCTTCTTTTCGTCATACTCGATGTTAAATCTTGTAACAGGCCTGGGCCGCACCCCGATGGAGGAGAGAGAGAGAGTCCGCTTCATAAGGTCAAGAAGGTTCCACTCTAAAACCAGTTGGCAATAGAGGGAGTAGCCCCTTGCCTTATAAAGTGGTAACTCCTTTCCTCTTCTATCAATGTGGGACACTCACATGTGGGAATATATGGGCGGTTTCCGTCACACTCCCCCCTCACATATGAGACCCATTTAAATAGGTCTGGGGGCAATTAGGCACCTCTACCCGCCGTCAAACCACAAACCACAACAACTTAACAGACTTCACTCCATAACGATTGTGGG
>LHUT01002833.1:17972-30650 GCA_001412135.1 Silene latifolia subsp. alba
AAACGAGAGTTTCTCTACGACCCGGTCTATGGTTGACACTAATATCGCGAGGTGGGTGTCTATAAGCCTAAACAATTAACGATTCATCAACTCCTATGTTTGATTTAAGCATTTACAATTTGCAAGTGTGACCCGGCCCCCCTATAGACTATTCCTTTATCATTATTGTTTCCTTCCATTATCCAACCAACCAATTATACGATAACCGACCTTGATAAATTCACTCCATAAAAACTAATTAATTAACAACTCCCGTCTGTACTACATTCATTTGTGTCTAGGGTATTTATTTTTGCATAGGTGTGCGATAGCTTATCAATTGGTTGTTATTGGTATTGACTGTGAAGCCATTGTCGGGAGATGGTCTTCACCCTCATGTTCGCCTCTTGTGACTCCCATCACAAAGGGGATGTACACATTAATGATCTGAGATCGCTCGTTGTGATGAGCGGAACTTAGGTGGCAAGGCTGCGGTCTCCCACTGGCGGTGTGGGTACCTATTGCGATGGGTTACCTACTTACCTGGCAGATCTGGGCTACGACTTCGATAATGATACTTAGATATTGGAGTTGGTATTGTTATAAGATAGAGTTGGATGGTTATTGTTGTTGTTATAATATGTTTTATTATACAGTTGACTGACCCCTTTTTCTGTTGTTGCAAAACCTGCGGGGATCCATTGGGGGAGGGTGAGCATATATTTAGCAGGTTATGGTTCCTTGAGCTCTCTTGCGGGACGGATGGGATGTCACTGAGTCTATCATTTGTCATAGCTTCCGCTGATCGCTAGTAGACTTTATTCTTTATGACAGTTTGGTTGAATTCACTTTTTATTTGAGGTTTTGGGCTTTGTAACTTTAACTTATTATACTTTATATATTTCCAGTTCATTATGGTTTTGTGATGCTTACTACCTCGGGTAACCGAGATAGTAGCACTCTTGTTTGCTAAGGTAGGTCTTGGTAAGACACTTTGGTAGATGGGGGTGTTACAACAGGTCACTCGGATTGGTTTTGGGTCGGATCAGAGGTATGCAACTATGCAAATAATGCAATTAAGTTATGACTGTATGTCTGGTTTGGTTGGATCGGGTTGTGTGGGATTAATATAAGCTAGGTTTTAGTGTTTCGGAGTAGTTTTCCTGAGAGACAGTCTCTTAATAAGTTTATAAGAGATAATTCTACAATTTTAAGAAAAAGCGGTGGTACTAAGGTAATAAAATAGGTACAGATCATGATTAGAGATAAAATGGGTACATTTATTATCTAAATAGGTACAAAATTACTATGTCACGATCAATAACAAAAGGGTCACGAAATACAAATAAAAGGGTACGAAAGACTGGTCTCTCAATAACTTATTGAAAGACCGTCTCTCCCACGTTTTAGTGTTTTGTCTAAAGGCTTCAGCCGAACATTATGTGAGACATTTAGAGCCAAATGTGACCACTTTATGACGAAAAGTTACCTGAACAACAAACACTAGTTACAACATCTCATATCCCATGTCCCCTATATATACTAAGGGGGCGTTTGTGTCGTGCACGGGTATGGGTTTGGAATAAGGAATCATACCTGGGTGGTATAGGGTTGGAACTCCATTCCTCATACCCTGTGTTTGTATCACCTCTAAGCGGTATGAGTTTGAAACTCAGTTAAAGTTGAAATATGTAAAATAAAATATTTTAAATAATAATTTTGATATTATAAAATCATAAAAATGGTTTTTTGCTCAAATAAGTATATAAAAAATCGATTTACAATATAACATAATTTTTATTTTCACATGTTTTACTCATTTTCTAGTTTGATACTCATGGGTATCAAATATCAATCACATACCCACCTCCCTCATTGGGTATGAGAAACCCATCTCATGAGTTTGAGGTATGAGTATAAAACCCTTATAAATCTCAAACAAACACTTGGTATGAGGTTGACTCATTCCAAACTCATACCTCATACCTTTTTTATTTGAACAAAACACCCCTAAAAAGATGGACTCTATAATAAGAGATCATAATGGTAAAGTTATTTTGTTAGGAGCTAAAACGTGTGGATCTAATGGAATTCTGGTTGCAGAAATTCTCGCATTAAAAGAGGGACATTTTAGCTGCTAAATCTGTGTGTTATCAACTCAATTCGTAGCAATTGACAAATTTCGTGGGAAATCTTAAAGCATTATCAAGGACGATGTAAATTAGATATTCATTTTTTTGAGAAAGTGATAATTCAACATTGTTTCCGAAAGGCCAAAAAGTCGTTACTCTTCTTGCCTATGTTAGACATTCTTGTCAACGTACTCTTTTGAGATGGTTTAAAAGTCGTTGACCACGACTTACTTCACTCATCCGATAGAATAAAATAGGTTGATCTTATCATAGACTCCTAGAGGATCAATCTAAGTATCTAACCTCTTAAAGGAAAAAGAAAAAAATAAAAAATAAAAAGGTGGACAATGCATTTCATACAAAGATGCCCTTAGGGCAAGAACTTATCACATAAATTCTCATATACCATACCACCTCCTCCTCTTTGTTGTCCATAATAATAAGATCTTCTTACAACTTGGATTTGCCCTCTTTTCATTTGTATATTTATTTATCCCTTCCCTCCCCAAACCCTAATTTCATTTTGTTGTCTACCCTTCTCACATTCATCAAAGATCAGGTAAATTTCTTTGTACCCACCTCAATTGATCACAATTCTTACCTGGGTTTTTCTTCTTTAGATCAATTGAATCAAACCCACTTCACAATTCATCAATGTTGTTACAATTTTTATCATTTTGTTTTTATGATTAAGCTGAATTCTATCTAATCATGTTGTTATAATGTTGTTGCTTAACATTAGAATTAAAATCAATTGATTTGTTGTATTCAATTTGATTGAGATTATTGCCTTAAACCACTTTGCATGATGTGGACTCATTTACCTGCCCTTTTAGGAATACAATTTAAATTATACTCCCTCTGATTCTTAAGAATTGTCGGCATGTGTTTAAAATAGTCGTTGCAAATCTTAAAAAGTAGGGCAATTCTGAAGAATCGGATGGAGCTATGGTATTGCATTTTATAGCTCAATTTAGGGTTGGATCATGGATATATAATTTGATTTGAAATTTAGGGTACTTTTTATTAGTACAAGATTTAGATTAAATGGAGGGTTTGTTTTGAATTGATGTTTGATTATTTAGAGTTTGTATTTCTTGCAGCTGTAGTAGCATCAATGTAGTTGTCGTATCGAGAATTGATGCTGTCTATGACTAGATACTGGTGAAAAGGGGTGTATTTTGTCATGGAATCTAGTGGTGGTGATACGAATCATCTTGATGCTGATGTCCGTTTGCCACCTCGAAAGCGTTTGCTAGCAGTGCTGAAAAAGCAAAGCGCTTCAGAGAGTACTTCACAGTCCTCTCAAGAGAATACGCCGAGCCCTAGCTTAAGCCCATCGATTGGTCAAAGCCCAGTTAGCCCGCTGAGCGAATTTGATGTCCGTCTTAATCAGCTGTTGAAATCTTATAAGAATGGGTCGAACATGTCTCCTGAAGAGATAGCTTTAGCTGCTAAATCAGCAGCTGATGCTGCAGGTAAGGCAGCACAAGCTGCGAGAGCTGCTGCTGAGGAGAAGGCTGCCATTGCTGCAAAAGCAGTGGCTGCTGCTAAGAGTGCCTTGGATTTGGTTGCATGTGATGAGACGGGTAGTAGAAATAAGCACCAGAAGAAGAGCAAGTCGAAAAAGCATGTGCCTGTTCAGCTCTTTTACCATGAATACGAACCGATTGAAAATTGTGGAGCTGATGAAGAAATTGCCCGGAGATTGCATCGTGCTATGAATAGCTCTCCTAGAATTTCAAAACATTCACCTAAGAAGCTCAAAATCTCTTCGCCATGTGATAAGAGTGTTGTTTCTAATGGCACTAGCATGAGGAATGAGGATGTGAAGTTCCCTAATGGAGAAGGGAAGGGAGAAGTGGACTGTGAAGGGTCAAATGAAGAGTCGTACGCCGGTGAAGTTAATGAGAAGTTATCGGGATCTAGTAAGGATGATGAGGTAGAGGTGGATAGTGGTGAAGCTGAATCAAGTCACCAAGGATTAGATTGTTTGAGCATCAATGGTAGGAAGAGAGGTAGAAACAAGCAGAAAAGGCTGCCGCTAAGCATAGTATGTAGCTCAAAGGACCAATCGAACCAGAAAGAAGAGTTGCAATTGGCAAACTCGTTGTTAACTCTGGATAGAACAGATAATTCAACTGCTCTTCATTTGTCTTTGCCATCTGTTGACAGTGTGACTCCAATGGAAGTTGCTCCGACATGGAAATGCCAGGATTTCAAAGTGTCAGAGTGCATCAAACAAGACAAACTTGTGCAATCTTGATGTCTGAAACATTATTTGTCGACATTTCATCACAATGGAGCATGCCAATCAAAGCAGGGCTTCATCGTTCTTCTTGTAGAAAAGGTATTTTCTATATTTCGAGTATATTTTAATTTCCTCTTGTTGCATTGTGTTGACTTGTTGTCTACAATGTATATTTTATTGTTCAGCTTTTCATTTTTGCATGTGATATAGGATAGAAAGGTGCAATAAGAGTGCAGTGCCTTCAGTGCTGCACTGGATACATGATTTTCACTTTGTAGATCAAAATGTACAAGACAGTATAATGTAAGATCTTGAAATTATTAATGAATCGTGATTCGAATTGTTTCTCTACATCTTGCTTCTTGTCAGCAGTGTATCGTTTTTTATGGAGTGATTTATCGTTATGAATTATAATGATGTTTTAATGTAATGCGCAGTTTTAGTTTCTAAACTTGCGGGCAACCTTCGTATTGTTATGCCTTGCTACATGTAAACTTGGCTGCAGAAACTTATTAATTGCATGTGTAGAGTACAATGTAGAGATGTTATGTTTCAAATGTCTCTCACACTTAATAAGGCGGCACAGAAGTCAACTAGGTAAAATGATTTGAGTAGCGGTTATCCTGATCTGGGTTTGAAAACCTTTCACAGCCTTAAGATTTCCTTCTGGCCCCTGTTCCACCAGTAAAAAGAAAAATAAAACATTTACAAGGCATTGTCATTGGCCTATCTATTCATTCAGCTTTCTCTGAGGACCCGTGTGAGTTGTCTCTGCGAACTGATATATGGAGACCCTATGAAAAACTTACCGCGTTGATGGGATCGTTTAGGTTTTCTTCTATCTTGAGAAAAAATTCTCCTGACCAAAATGCACCTCGAGTAGCAATACCATTTTTGATTAGTTTTTTTCAGTTATTCATAGAATGTTCCCTTTAAACTGAAATGGCTTTTCTTACCATATTTGGAAGCAAGGTGTCATGGCCAGTGTGTTTGTGCATCTGACATTGTGTTTTGAGGCACATCAGAGCGACAATGCTCAGGATAAAGATCACTAGAATGCAAGTGTGATGCTATGGTCTTCTGAGCATCCCGTTTCTAAACAGACCCATCCGAATAAAAACACCTGTTGAGGGGAATAATGCTCCTACAGTCGTACCCTCCTAACTCCTAAGTTACCCAGACTTGGTTCAGAAACATTGCCTGTCAAAGTTTCGGACTTGGCTATTTTGTAAAAATCCTCCCGTTTTTTTGGTTTATTATTAAGGGTCGTACACATGCCTAAAATTTTGGATACATGTTCGTGAAGTAATTTGAAGAGTCGTGTGACATAGCCTACCCATGATGCGATTCTTTTTAGATGTTAGGAGATACTAGAAACTAATCTTTTCTCGGAGATGCGTCTGTTGTGGGTTAGTTTATGAACCCCTTGCGCAGGATCTTCTCTTTAAGCCTCAAGGTACCAAAGCAAGATATGTGAAACCTTTGACACGTGAGAATACAATCTGAATTCTGAATCTTATTTTTCCAAGTCCAGTGGGAGTTATATATAGCTTTGGAGTAGGCTTGCGTCTTCTTGGGGTAACGCGTGCATGAGTTGCCTCGTTCACACCTTCGTTTGAACAAGGGTCGGATAGGTAGGCACTTGGGAGGGAAAGAGATGGATACAAGTTTGGATGGATAGTAAATTGTGTAGGGACATTACGCGGAATACTAGCCGTCTATTTGGACTAGATTACCTCAGGGATTTCAGATTCAATCAATTATGGAGTTTGATTAAATTAAATGCAGGAAACTTAGAAATGTCCACCTTTAATTGGAGTGTTATCGTAAACCTCTCATAAACTGGGGCCGAGAAAAACAACCAATTTAAGACAAGAATCAAACTTTCGCTACAAGTCTGAATTGTACATTTGTACCAAACGTTCAACGTTCAGGGGACGATGAAAACCGTACAGATCTGTACAAGAGAAAGAGAGTAGTATTCTCCACATTAGTAGTATAAGCCAAAATTTACATTCTTTTCAAGTTATAGTTAGAACCAAAATTCTCGCTGTAGTGACCGCCTCACCAAAAAAATCAATCAAATATATTACATCAGGGATGATGAAAATTTCACATAGAGAAAACAAGGGAGATACAGGAAATCGAGTAATCTTATTAGAGCCAAGGCAAACCCACAACCAAATCTTGTAATTTCCAACTTTTAAGCCACATGGAAGAACAACACACCTTGTATATATGGTTGGTTATCCCGACATTGATTTGCTTAAATCTGAAGGTTCTTCATTCCGACAGATAATTTATCTTTGTTAGAGTTGTCATGCATAGTAAAAACCGGTTTAAGCCACGAGTGTTGTAAGCACTGTTGGGCAGTAGGCCGCTTCTCCGGGGCAAAATCAAGAATTGGGCACAGAAAACTGGCAAATTCCCGAGCTTCTGTTTCAGGAAAATTGTATTTCTCGACAAGGAGACGATCGAGGGACCAGTATTTCAATCTTCTGATCCGCTTGAGATCGCCATACCTGTCAAAGTAATCCTTTGACCTTACTCCCCCATTGGCTATCTGCTCAAGTTTACGCAATCACGTCACAAGTTCTAAATAGCCAAAATGCCAAACAAGTGGTGGAAGGATTAAAATTTCAAATGCTCACCTTCTTCGGCATTTTTCCAAGAAGTTCCTGCATTAGCGCAAGATGATCCTGAAAGATATGAGAATGAAAAGTTTAACACAGGCGCATTCTCATGCCTCATGAGCCAACAACATTCCTAGTGCCTCAAGGACTCGCAAATAGTGAGGTAAGGGGGTCACATGTAAGCTAACGCTATGTTTTCATCACATAAAGATTGTTTCCACAGCCCATAATATGATAATCATGTATGTATGCCAAAACTCTTCTCAATCTATCTGAACAAGATACGATTTCCACCCTATTTATATTGTTCCTAATACTTCCCATGTGATTTAAAAGGTGAAACAATGTCAATTTTGACCATTATTGCTCTATATACGTAAAATATGATGCAAAATGTCATGTTCGATTTATACGAACAAATATTATCATATTACCATTTGGCAAATGTTGCATCTACTATATATTGTGAGATAATTATGTTCGAAGTCGTCATCATTTGACTATCAAAATCAAATGGGATAATTTAAATAGGGAGGAGGGATTACAACATCAAACTAGTAAAGCAACAACAAAACGCCATATTGTAAAAACCGTATCTCACATACAAACCCAGGAATATCGGAAATGATCTTAAAGGCCATCTTCTATAATCCATATATATGTTTAATTTCACCAGATTATCCAATTCAGTCGAGGTACTATTGCTGTATTAGTAACAATAAATCACCGATTCAAAGGCATAGGCAGGCTAGCAGTATAGAAGATCGGTATTAGAATATAGAAAAAGTATCTGATATATTCTATTGAGAAGACCGGAGATTATCAGGAAAATACCTCATCCTCACTAAAGCCTTGTCCACCTTTAGGAGCAAACAACATGTCACCGGTAGCAAGCTCAAATGCTGTACAAGCAAATGACCACATATCGGCTGAAGCTGAGTAGCCAGAACGAAGAATAACTTCGGGAGCTCTATACTGCCTTGTTTGTATTTCTTCCATGAACTGCTGATCTGCCCAACAAGCACTACCAAAATCTACAACTTTGCACCTCATATTGATCCCGTCCAAAGATCTTTGTGGCTTTGGGTTTTGTCCCATTGAGGCCCTTCTCTCGGAAATCCTGGCCACCACTCTTTTTGCCCTTCTCTTAAGCTTTTTCTCGATAAAATTCATGGTTATTCCACCATTAAGGTTTATTCCTTCGGGTCTCTCGAGAATTGGGGTAAGCTTAGATCTGATGGGATCTTTAGAAGGATCAATGGGAGAAACTAGGAGGATATTTTCTGGCTTTAGGTCGGTGTGAAGTATATTAAGTTCTCGATGAAGATAGTCCAAGCCTATCAAAATACATTTGCAAATTTCTCTAACTTTATTGAAATCTAGACCTTTGTGATGATTATATCGAATCAGTCGGAGTAAGCTATCTCCAAGACATTCAAGGACCATGCACAAATGTTGCCCATTTGGACCCATATGCTTGAAATGATCAATCAATTGGACAACACACTTGGAATTCGACGAGTCTCCATCGGCTATTGCTGAAAGGACTTCAATTTCGTGAAGAGCAGCCTGTGCAAACTGTGGTGCACTCTTTTGAATCTTCAAAGCTACAAAACCCTGAAATAAAGACAACATTCATGAACGGAAAAAACAATACGGTATGCATTATAGAAGCTCTTAGTTGAAAAACATACAAAAGAAGATTGTTGAAGTAGCCTAAGCAGGTACCTAAACTCTCAGTTTTCAATGGACAAGTGGACAACAACAACAACATTACCCCAAAATATCAAGGGCTACAGCAAACGGAAAGGTAAAGAGGTCAGAAGCATGCCACCTGACCTCCTGTATTAACAAAATGAGAAAATCTGGATGACCTATAAATCGAATGACGGCTACATAATAAAAAGAAGCACAACTAGTGAGCCATTAAGCTCTATGTTACAAAATATTGTATGATACTCCCTTTGTTTCAGAATTCCTTCTCTACTCGATACGATACAAGACTTATAAGCTGTACTAGAAATACCAATACTTCTCTACTCGATATGATACTAGAAATACCAATATAAAAAGACTGCCCTTTGTTCCCTTCGGACAAAAGAATTTTTTTCCTTTAAAACGGAGAAGAACATAGAGGTGGTTGAACAAGGCAAAAGTATAGCACAAAGTGAACAATTTAGCAGATGAATTATCTATGCATCTGCTACTGTCGCGGTAAGCCCTTCTGCAGAATCATTTCGAACAACAGCGTCTAATTGTCTCTTAACGAATAATTGATCAATGAATCAACATTTCTATCAATTGTATCCATCTCCATTTCAACACAGCTAAAACATTCAACATCACAATATCGAAACTGTCTAGATCCTTAATAAGTATACTTTCATATCGGATCAAAGACGAACTCAAAACTCAAGTACCTTTGAGAAGATTTGTTTTTGAAACAAACTGAGAAACTAAGTATAAATTATATATAAGTATATAACCCAACACACAGCTGATCACAAAATGACAACATATGGATCACCAATCACCACCAACTACTAGTATTGGCAGGTAAACCAGTAAGTCAGTAACCCCACATAATAATTCCATTAATTCCTTAGAATACTCAGATCATCATCAAACTACAAAAACCGATATCCATGATTCCAAATCATAGTCCCACAGCCACCACTATGATCCAAGATCATATATCATATACTCCCTCCATCTCGATCATTTGTTTACCTTTTTCATTCTTTGCCATACGTATTTTAATCAAAGGTAAACAAATGATCAGAACATTTAACCAAAACATAGGGACTTCCTAAGCAAAATTTCAGCAGAAATAAAGGATCAACAACAACAAAAAGAAGATAATCAAAGTTAAGAACATACAGAAGTCTGAATATCATAAGCAAGCCAAACAGTGGAAAATTGACCCCAACCCAATTTTCTTTGAGCAATATAACGACCACCATTAAAGGAATCACCAACTCTAACAGCATGATAACCTCCTTTTCTATATGATTCAAACTCCTCCTCCTCTTCTTCTTCTGACCCTGAAGATGATGAACAAGACATCTTGTTTTATAAATTTATGGGTAAAAGATTGAAACTTTATGATGATTATGAGATTGACTTGATCTAAAACAATCTGGGTTTGATTCAAAATGTGATCTTTGATTGTAAAATGAAAAGGGTAATGTTTAAAATCAGATGATTTGGGCTGAGAGAAAGGGTAAGAAGAAGAAGAAGGAGAAGAAAGGTTTGCTGTTATTGTTGTATATGTGGCCTTCAATACAGGACTTCTTCCACTTTTATCTCTCTCTTTTTATAATATTATTTTCACTTGCATTTGCATTAACAAAGTTGGTCGACGTGTGGGTGTAGTCGCTTAAAATTTGGGCCTGAGAATTATGTTCAAGCCTTTTGTAGAGTAATCTTTTTATGTTTGATAGACTTTGACCTTGTCACGCTCGGATGACTTACCTGATAAATATACCTAATATATGGGATGACTTACCTGTATACGTAGTTTGCAGGTTATTACATAAATACTCGAGGGTTGGTTGACGTGAGCGGGAAGAACTTTCATTTCTTGAATAAATAAATGGTAATGAGTCTAATTTCTTATTCTTGCAAATGAAAAAATCAAATTAAAAACGTATAACAGTTGGTAGCCGATAGAGATACTCTGATCAACACCCAAAAAGTGTTTTTCATTGATATTTCGTCTAGTATTATACGATCTTATATAATGCAACTATATTAAACAACTTTAATGGTAAAAATTATGATGTATAGATAGATTTAAATTTGTTTCAGGTTATTTATATAAAATGACTTTATACGGGACTAATAATTCATTTGAGGATTTTTGGAGATCAAATCAATGGTCCACATATGAATTTACCACGAGAAAGTAGATTGGGGAATGTGGGTTTGTCATACAAAATATACACTTTACTTTGCCTTTTAAATTTTAAGGATATCTTGCTTTACATTGAGGATTTGCTTTGCCTTGAGTATCTACTAATATCAAAGTAAAAAGTTTGAGTAATTTTTTATTTATGTTCCAAATCATAGGAAATTAAAGTTACCACGAAGGCACGAACACAGGGGAGTGGTGATGAGTGGATTAATCATAGCCAAGCGTGAGAAGCGTCCAAACAATTAGACAATGTAAAAGACACTTATTTTTACATGGTACTCCCTCTATCTCAATGAATAGTTTACACTTGTTTTATTATTTTGTGAGAAAAAATATATAAAATAAGTGTAAATTATTGACGGAGAGAGAAGAAGGATAACTCCCTAATTAAAATTGTTTTATCCTTGCATGAAGTGCGTTACATTAGATAAGATCGTTGTAACTTTGTATATATAATGATTTTATTTGAGTTTTTTTGTTACAATGGAATAGTGAAAGAACCAACATATTTTTCTTTAGTGAGATTCAAACTTGCTACCTACGGAGTATTATCCACGATACCTACTTTTTAATTACTAGATTGAGACTTCTTCAGTATAATATTAGATTTGAAGATGCTACTTGAGTACAATATTAGATTTTTCTCTATCGAAATTTAAACCTTTTACCTATTATCCACGATACCTACTTTTTAACCATTAAGTTGAGACTTCTTCAGTACAATATCAGACTTAAAATGCTACTTGAACTATCTTATACTCCGCATCTTGCACACAAGTAAGTCACAATTCCAATTGTGTGGATGGCACAAGAATTAAGGAGAAGAGTAAAATAATATAAAGTATTGTAGTGGGGTGAGGTGAGGTAATTGGAGAGAGAGAAGGTATTATGGGCCACAAAAATACTTATTTTAATCACCTAACCCCACAATAATACCACACAATATCTTCACTCTCTCCACAATTCTTTAGCTTATTTAATTCAAACCCTTAATTGCTACCCTCCAATATGGAGAGTTATTCCGAATAGGAGGGAGTATAAAAGTTTACCAAAAACAGACAATGAGAGTATGAGACATTAATGTGAATAGATGGAAATAGACAATGAGATAGTTATGTAGAATAGGAGAAAGTACTACTGTACTAGTATTCATAAAAATATGGCTATAAAAAAGAGCAAATACCATAAACAAAATTTTCTTAATCGCCATTTTAACAACAACATTAACATCAGAGCCTTAATCCCAAAATGATTTCGGGTCGGCTCACATGAATCATCCTTTAGAATTGTTCATGGGTAACACACACCTCAAAATGCGAAAATATAGAAAAAGGAAAAGTGAAAAAAACAAAAGGGGAGTGAAACATAACACGAAAACCAAGGTAAACTTATAGGTTTTAAAATCGAAGTCTCTATTGCTTTTATAAAAAACTTAAAAAATTAAATCGAGAATAAAAATTAGAATGATTTTGAAAATTGAAGTAAAACTTAAGGGCCCAGAATAACTTAAAAGTGAACCAGGTATTTTTTTTTTTTTTTTTTTTTTTTTTTTTTTTGAAAAAAACCCACCCGGGGCGAGGGAAAGGAAACCCTTCAACCCCCCCCCCCCGAATTCTTTCCCTTTTTCCCTTTTTTGCTTGAAAAAAAAAAAAACCAAAAAACCCATAACTACAAATACCAAAGCGTCGTATGGCAATAAGCCTGCAAGCGTACATAAGGCCCAGCCTTGAGCCTGAAGTAACACTAGTACACACACATACCATAACA
>LHUT01002837.1:0-11690 GCA_001412135.1 Silene latifolia subsp. alba
AAAATTCTTAATTAGGAGGGGCAAGCTATCTGATGGCCCGTTTTCTAGCTTCACAGTAGGTGGAAGATGTCTAGAATAATCAAAGAAAACACATGTAATAATCAATACAATTTCTTAACATTAAACTTTTATATTTCCGTTTACATCTATAGTTTACATTATTTGCGTATATATGGTCTATGCTTATTAATTCTGACACTGGTGACAGCCTAGCATATGGCGGCCTAGATGTAGTCTTGCAGAATTAAAGATCGGCGGTGTGGGCTCATGCATACTTGCGGCAACGGCTTAGATTCACTGCATGAAAGACACATTCAATTAGTTATTTGTAATTCTCACATCTATTTGTTACATCTACTTCTTAAAAAAACAACCCCCCCAAAACAATAAATCATGAATAAGCAAATACTTGTAAGCGACTTCATGTTGTAAGGACCAATATTTGACGCGTAGAAAGCCGTCCAGAAATAAGTTTGCTAAATATAATAACTGATTCTAGTTAGAAGGAAGAAAATATAGGTGAATCTGCAATACAAGGCCAATCTCATAACATAAAGAAAGAAATCATCGTACACTGAGGATGAGGATAACAGCTGCAATTACATATTTACCTCATCTAAGACATTGGGTGCGTAACCTGCATGATATCATCATAGAACTTCAATACAAAAGAGAAAAACAACTTAGCATCAGCAAAACACCAAACACAAATTTATTTACCATGTGACATTAACCTTTTCTTAGTATTTGAGTTAATGTAAAGCATGTTTACGGCGAGGACGGAAACTATGTTTCAGTATTTATAATTTGCCACCATATGAAAGGAAGGAAGGTCAGCTTTTACCTGTTACAGTTTGCTGAAAATCTTACGCGGTCAGTCGCCGGGGTAGCTCCCGTTTTATATTTCATCAAATATTTCTTTGTACACCACATTTTTGGTTTCTTCCTCGTCCCTTTCCACGTCCTTTTGTGGATGCATATTCTTAACCCCTTGCGAGAGGTGACTCGGGAGACAGTAACGTATAGTCGTCCGTGGCTAAAAAATGGTTCAGGTAAATAAACACCGTCGTTCTCAAATGTTTGTCCTTGACGTTTGTTTATCGTCATTGCGAAACACACCTAATAAGGAACTGTCTCCTTTTTATTGTGAAGGGCCATTTAGTGTCTGTTGGGGTCATTTCAATTCGTGGAATTGCAACCAACTGGCCGACATTAGTCCCTGTGATAACTTTGGCCTCCAATGTACGAGATCGCATACGTACAACAATCAGTCTAGTTCCATTGCACATGCCAGCAGCTGAGTTTATGTTCCTCATCAATATTATGAGGCATCCAACCTTCAAATGTATCTCGTGGTTTGGTAAACCTTGAAAGCGGAGGGAGTTCAGAAATTCCGTTGGGTATAAATTTTCCATGTTCCCGCTAGACAGATTCTGTCAGCGCTTTTGGTAATCTCCTCCTCACCTGGTATGAGTCTGGGAACGGCCGCTGTCTCAGTAGCACAGGTAACATCATTGGCACCAGTAGGAGTTGTTCCAATAAACAGGCGCCCTCTCTTACGGGGCCTGTAGTCCGTCTCATAACCGCCTATGTTTGAACTGTGTGCACTGCTGGATGGATTTGCAGCGTTTGTTTGTGAGTTGTTGCCATCGGTTTGCGTAGGCGACGAGAGGTTTGAGGACGGAGCTGAATGCCCGGCTACCAAGGGTTGTCTTGCTTCGGTTTGCATGGTGCCAGCTGGTATAGGGGTACCTGTTTGGCAGGGTATGCTAAGTATGTGAGCAAATTGGTGCAAGTACCTGTGAGAGGAGAAAACTACAAAGTTGTGGAAGAAGCGTACTTTGAATGTTTTTGCAAATGAATGCCGGTGGGGTTGGCCTGCTTGTGCTGATGGAATTAGAGTCGTCTGTCGCCCTTGTCTTGCGTGGACGGCCTCTTTTACAATAACTATGCTTCATTCCAGTTGTTGTTGTTGTTATATTACATGCCAAGGCACCACTTCTACACAGCCCACACGTACAGATATGGAGGGTTTAAAAAGATAAGCTTCTGCCGCCTAGCAATACAGATTAGTCATTCTTTTCAAATATAAATAACATAATGAATATACTATACGACAAAATCAAATACGGCTCAAGTGTTTCAGCAGTCAAACAATATGTCACCGTAAGGGTAAATTTAACAAAGTTGGTTTCCTCCCAAACATAGAAGGAGAAAAGGAAAACCACACAAGAGGATTGAGGCCAGTGTTATAGCTTTAATTGATAGTGTACACCAACTTTCATTTAGGTTACTCAGAGACGGGGAATTCTCTCCGGAATTTTAAACTGGATACCCATTTACATTATTTATTTCAACATTTTTTATGTCATTTTGAAACACTGAAAACAACAAAACTTCTATTGTAGAATAAATGATCGCCAGGAAACTTCCATTCTCACAAGAATACGTGATGGTTTGCTACCTTATTATGTTTATGGGATATGTGTTGATGCAATATTGGATGATGAGTTTTTGTTTAAGCTGATACGACCACTTGCACACTTAAAAGTGACACTTACACTCTTTAGTGGATCACAAAAATATGTTCCAAATGAAAAATCACTTCTCTGTCATTTTGACCTATTTTATGCTGCCTGCTATTTGAAGACTTTTACAGTTTATCTGATAACTACTGTGATAGTCTCGAGTAGCTAAGGGTGCATAAATATCACATTTCACTCTTCATAAAACCATGGTATAATTTACATTTTCATTCTGAAAGGCCTGCAGATTTTGATTCTCAGATTTAGTAGAGCCAATTTTCGAGAAGTACAAATATAAGACAATAAAATTGATGTCCATTTCAGGTTCAGGAAATGTTTTATCATGCTTTTAATAGATACATGCAGCATGTTTTTCCACAAGGTGAGTCTTAGGGCAACACTTATATGCAGGGTACTAAATTCGAGTAAAAGCACAACAAACACATTCAATGGCGGGTTAGCAATATATCAACGTAATACCATCTCCAAAAACACATCAACGATATAACAACACAAACCAAAACAGCCAGACAAACGGGTCTACGAAAGTCACAAAGTGAATACCTTCAAGGAGCAGTAACGCAGCAAGTGTCTGCGTAATACCGATCACCAACCTGCAGCGACCGCATTCAACGCAGGGTCAAATTGAGACTTTGAAAGCGGGGTGAGAAAAAAACAAAAGGAAAACATGTATTAGTCTAAAATTCTCCTACAAATACATTAGATGAGTAGAGAATTTAATCATAAAAGTAGAGAATAGCTAAAATAAGGGCAGCCAAAAGAAATTGGGGAATAAATAGACCCACAAATTTAATCATATAATAGGATTTAAACGGCTTAGGAAGACAAATGGTGACAGTCATAGGTAATTAATTTTACATTTACTAAAGAAATTAAACCGGGAAATGAAAGGGTAAGCAATGAAACAGTACCTCACCACCAACGGATAGAAACCATATGAAAGGATGGGGCAATTAAACAGTAGCTCAGCAACGGATACAATCATACAAACCGTATCCACCACGACCGTCTAAATGGGCGACCATTTGAGGCGCGATGACAAACGCAGATAACAGACCAATTGGGGATTCCGGCAGCCGTATGACGGATTGGCGGCCGGGCGGCGCTATACGGTACGATTGAACCGCATAATACGTGTACAACATGGTTGGGAGGTGGAGGGCGGTGACCGAAATACACGTCTGTCAGTTTTAGAACGGTGAAATCGGTTTTGGGAAGGAGGTCCATAGGAGTACGGTTCGCTGTGATGTTTGAATATGGATAGATTAATGAGATTGATATTGTTGATGTGCTGGCATTTTAAATGCAACCGTGTCATTTGTAAATCAAACGTGGCACTGCGTTAATCAGACGTGGCATTTTATAATCACAAGTGGCTTTGTTGACGTGGACTTTATGAGTCATTTTAGTTTAGGCTTTTAATAGTATTTTATAGATGGTAATAGTTTCATACTTTATTAATTGGTTGTCTCCTCTTTTCTTCTCCTTTTTATGACATGAAATCGGTTTCTTCTAGTTTCATATAAGAAGCTCCTTATTTCTTTGAATAATGGGTAAGGACTAAGGAGCTCTTTATGTATATGAAACACCACAAAATGTTCTTATTGCTATTATTTTTAAAATAGAGGTATTCGTCTTAATATTTAAACGGGTCAAATATCATTCTAGTGAACATTTAAAACAAATCTATTGTCTTTCCTTCATGTATTATGCTTTTATTTTATGATAGACCTGATAAAACTCCTGACACGAATAAGTTGACCCGACACCAAAATTTGAGGATGTGAATTTGGCTGTACAAAATAAAGACCCGATGAAATATGACCTGACTCAAATATTTATTGTTGCACAGTCCATCATCCTTAAATACCTTTAAAATAGTTGACTCAAACACAACTCAAATTCACGCGAGTCCAGAAATAACTTGAATCAATCCGAACCCGGCCCAATTAACCCGTTTACGGGTTTATTTGATCCGTCTTAAACACCTCCTACGAATTTGTCAAAATTATGAGGCCGTTGACGAAATGAGGTGGTCAACATCGGAGAAGTCGTTGACAGGGAAACCCGTAAGCTCTAAACAGTTTGGTGTTCGTCTAGAGAGAGAAAGTTCGGCGTTTTCTCTCGAAAATGATATCTCAATTCTTCGTTCTTTCCCAAAGAGGCGATAATATCGTCTTTCGCGACTGTAATTCTCTCTATCTCTTTCGTCATCTATGTCACATTCTTCCGCATTTCAATTATCTATGAATTATTTGATTTGATCTTCGATTTTCATATTGAATTCAATTAATACGCTTTTTGAAGTATGAATTTTAGTTACTTTGATTGCTGCTGTTATCGATTTTTGTCGATGAAATTTGATTTATGCTTGTTTGTGTTATATGATTCACTGATCATTTGATTATGAAAATATGTTTATTGATTATGAAATTATGCGTGTTTATGTTATATGTTTCACTGTTCATTGATTATGAAAATATGCTTATTGATTGTGGAAATTAGCTTTAAGTCAATTAGTTGTTCGTTGTAATATTCGATGATCTGTTGATCATTTGATAGTGAAATTATACTGACTTGTGGAAATTAGCTCTAGGTTGATTAGTTATTCTTTATACTGATTCAAGTATAATTTAGTTAGCGATTCTTCGTTTTTTCTTCGTAAATTGTCTTTCCTTCCATCTAATTTATGCAGTGGTTTTATGAGTAGTGCTGTGGTCCCTGTGGATATAGTGGTGGTTATGGAAAAATATGTTTACGGCGTCCTCGTACAATTTTGTTGATCAATGTTATATAAATACGGAGTATAATTTTTGTTCTAGCATTGTGTTTCCTTCCATAATTTATGTAATGATTTAGTTTGTGATGTTGTGGAGACACTGGCGGATACAGAAAAATATGTTCACGGTGTATAAAAATTAAAACAATTTTTGTTTTCAACACCAAAAATTAGCAAAACATACCACAAAAGAGTGTTTTACTGTGTCCAGGGACATATGCCAACCCATGGATCCGCCTATGTGTGAAGTGTATGAGCAGGATGGTTTGATGCTCAGTACAACTTGTAATGTGTAGGGAACCATGAGTAAACTTCTTTGCCAATTTTTTTGTATGTACTTCTGCATAAAATTTGATTTTGACTGAGTTTGCGGAGTAGTTTTCCTGTGTAGCGATGGTTTTCGAGATACTTGTTAGTTTTCTTACAAACAGACATTAATGTTCTGCTCTTTTGCTGACACAGATCGAGGAGATGTCCCAAAGGGGACTACGGAGGTATTTTTCCGTAAGGTGAAGTTCTGGAAGGAGGACGGAGAAGAGGAGGCACCTCCTGTCTTTGTAGGTATTCTTTTGGCCGATTTTTTTTCCTACTCCTTTTGCACGTCATTAATCATCACGATCTTAATTCATTTATTGAACCTTATATACTTTTTCGTATGAGAACTACATTAGTACATGATGTAATTGGTATAAGAAAGAGGATGTCAATTGTCATGCAGTTTTTTATTAGTGCCATTCATCTGAATTTAAGGCATTTTTTTTTGTATCTCAACTAAAAATCATCCATTTATCGAACTGTGCGAACATGTTCGTATCAATTTATGAGACTCATGACAGTCGACCAATGACCAATTAAATCCGGTGTTTGTGTAGTATAGAATATGATGTTATTGTCCTTGGGTAGGTAAATTCCATCATTCATTCTTCTTTCTGACCTCTGAAGAGTTTGCTTGAGGATCAACATGCATAGGTTATCAGCGATTTGTGAAGTATTTTTGCTGTATATAACTATAAAGCTATATACATATCTATACTTTTCAGGGCTGCTAGGGGCTTTGAGCTGCTTCTGTTGTGAAATAAATGATTGTTTTCAACCTGCAACATGCCATTTCATAGGCTGAGTTTATTTTAATTTGTCATGACGCTTTAATATTTATATGGCTCTCATTCACTGTCTGCTTCTTAGTTACTCAGCTATTAAAAAGACTTGGTTGACCTTACTTTGTTTCTATGTGATTGCTTTTGTGATGTTTCAAAAAATTTGGCAAACATTACATTTAGTTACCTTTTAATGTACTATTCCTATATAAGTTTGACTCTTATACTGGGTTTTTTTATCAACAGAATGTAGATGGAGTGAACTACTTTCATTTGAAGATTGTTGGGCTATTTTTTGTTGCAACCACAAGAGCAAATGTATCACCGTCACTGATACTGGAGCTCCTCCAGCGGATATCTCGTGTAATAAAGGATTATCTTGGAATTCTGAGTGAAGAGTCTCTAAGACGGAACTTTGTGCTTGTTTATGAGCTACTTGATGAAATGATAGTGAGTTTTTGTTATCTAAAAGATTCATGCTTCACTTTTACATTATTCTACTATTCACCCATGCAAACAACCGCTGAAGACACCAAAATAATATTCCGTACTTATTTTGTTCTTGTGTCATTTCAGTCTGCGTGTGCAGACTATGCATTAGCCACTCTACTGTTGTTTGGAACCACAGATATAGGATAAGACTTCCCAAGTATGATGGGCTCTGTTATTTCACTTGACTTTTCCTCACTATGTAGGATTTTGGTTATACGCAAGCAACTTCTACAGAGGTGTTGAAGTCATATGTATATAATGAGCCAATTGTGGTTGATGCTGCACGTATGCCTGCCCTGGGCACTGCTGCTATGTTCATGGTAGGGAATGAACCACATCTTCCTCTCTCTCTTTTTGTTACGGCACCATCTTTCTCTTAGTTGCTCGTCAATTGCATACTTCCTGCTTTTGGTTGATATCATGTTAGTGCATGCAGCAAGGAAACAAAAGAATGCCAGGAACTGCGGTAACGAAGTCTGTAGTGGTTAATGAGCCTGGAGGTAGAAAAAGAGAGGAGATCTTTGTTGATATTATTGAGAAGATAAGTGTCACCTTCAGTTCCAGTGTAAGAACATATTTCTCTGAATATGGTATTTCCATGTGTCATTGTGTGTGTGTGTGTATGCCTTTAAGTCTTTAAGTCATCTTTTATCCTATTTTATGTCAGTGCTTAGTGTTGATTTAGCCTCTGCAACTTGTGCTTCACAGGGATATATTTTAACATCAGAAATTGATGGAACAATTCAGATGAAGAGTTACCTTACTGGTAATCCAGAAATAAAATTAGCTCTGAATGAGGATGTGACCATTGGAAGAGACAGAAGTTCCGGATTTGGTAATTTGTTAGTAGTTTTATTTTTAATAGCCTGGTTCTTTGTTGTTACTGTTTTCTCTAACAGCAGGTTGATACCTCCTTTAACTTTCTTTCAGGCTATAGTAGCTCTGGATCTGGTGTGGTGATACTTGATGATTGTAATTTTCATGAATCTGTGAACCTTGATAACTTTGATATAGACCGAACTTTAAGCTTGGTTAGTGCATTCGGATAATAGCTATGCCATTTGTCAGAGTTTGTGGTGTTTTTGTGTCCCACTTAACCAGGATGCCTTCGCTTCTCTCTTGAATGTGTAGGTACCTCCAGATGGGGAGTTCCCAGTCATGAACTATCGCATGACACAGGAGTTCAAATCTCCTTTTCGCATTACTGCTCTAATTGAAGAAGCTGGAGCACTTAAGGTGATCTATGATAATATAATATGGCTTGGTTCCTTGAGACAATTGTTTTATTCTTACTCTATGTTATGATAGTATTGTTTAGTACAAATTCCTATTTAAGTTGGAGTGGCCTTGTGTGAATAGATTGGTGGACTAGCTCGCCAGCAAGTCAACCAGGTTTGTAGTTTAAACAGTGGAAGTTAGTGTTGCTAGGCGTATTGATGGAAGTGTTTTACAAATCCTGTTCAAGTTATTGATAAATATCTTGAAAAGTGAATACTGACATATTAGTTGCAGTGTTCTTTCATATCTGGGAGGTGAATCTGATAGTGTGAGAGATTTTTTAAAAATGTTTGCTCAAATTTTTTTTTTTTTTTTTTTTATTTTTTTTTTTTATTTCTTTATCAGATTATGAGCAAAGGCAACTAATACGTTCCTAAGATGAAAGATTTGTCTGAATTATAGTAATCCTTTTGTTATCATTTGGTAGGATAATTTTGAAGTTATCTTCTTGTCTTGATGTCTAATTGGTAGTGTCTAACAGGCATAACAAATAACGTGCAATGTTTGACTACTTTGTGGCCTTCATACACGTTAAGATTACGTTTCATTTTGCTTTTAATTTTTGGCTGAGCTGATATTTGCAGTCTAATATCCTCATATGATATATAGCTTTCACTCAATCCCTTCTGAGTTTCTGACCTTTAAAGGATTGGCTTTATTTCTCGGCTGAATTATCACTTGTGCTTATAAGCATCGGTCATAGCTTACTTTAAAAGAGTGATATTAATTTTATTTACTTTTTTTTTTCATGCGAGTTTTGTCTTTCTTGCTATGTAGGCTGAAGTGATCCTCAAAATACGTGCTGAATTTGCAGCAAGTATTACTGCCAACACTATTGTTGTTCAAATGCCATTGCCAGCTTACACTTCAAGGTAACACATTGATATGTTGAAGGTGGATAATGCTGGATTCATGCGCATCTTCATTTATATTTTATCCTGTAGTTTCGTAAGTTTAGTTAGTATACTTGCAAATTGCAATACTATACTGCTCTGTAATAAACTGTGACAACTGATAACTGACAGGTTAGGAATAATTTGTGGTTCCTTACACTTTGGGATGTGTTTATTGTGTCTTTTTTTTTTTGGATATTCCTCAATTCTTGCCCGTTTGATAATTTCCTAGAGTTAGCTTCGAGTTGGAACCGGGTGCTGTTGGACAGACAACTGATTTCAAGGAAGCTAACAAGAGACTTGAATGGAGTTTAAAGAAGGTGATGTGTTTCCTTAACTCCCTCAAGTATCTAAAGACTTTATTAGCTGAAGCTTAGGAGTCCTGTAATATCTGGACAGGTGTGTGTTCTATAGTTTGACTATTGCTGATTACACAAGTTTTAACAGATAGTAGGTGGAGCTGAACATACTTTAAGAGCAAAACTCACATTTTCACAAGAATCACACGGTAAGAACTCTTCTCTTAAGTTACTTCATCGTTGTAAACAAACAATTTTAGGGAGTTTTGGTTCCTTGAATTGGTAATCGAAGCTAAGTATGATGAGATTTTATGCATCAGGGAATCTCACTAAGGAAGCTGGACCCGTTACAATGAACTTTACAATACCTATGTTCAATGCCTCCAGGCTTCAGGTATGTCTCCCATGTGTTTGTGCTTTGGTTTAAAGCTTGTCTAATAACGTGTCAAAGTTCACTACTGACTTTTGTTACAGCTCTCTGTTGTACAATGTGCATGTAGGTTTTAGTCATGTAACTAGTGGCAACAAGCTTTCTTTGGCTATCTTGCATAGGACCGACCCTGCATATACGCTTCCACGTCTCTACATGTTCTTTCCTGCTTGTTCACCACACATGTGGAAATGTAGATGTTGAATTGCAATGACTTGATACTTCATATTACTTGATTAAGCTACTGTGTCTTTTTATAGCTTATTACATACGGAATGTTACAGTTAGTTTCTTAAGAGACGTTCCTTTTTTAACATAATATGAGGTCCACCCATTTTACTAAAAACTCTACCCATATGGCCATATACCAATTAAGCAAAAAAATCACAAAGTGTGAAGTTAAGAAACCGCAGGTGCATTACTTGAGTTAAAGCGACAATATTATCATGATACTGTCTCCTTCTAGCCTTTGTGCATATAAAATTGACCGAATATGAGTCATGACCCTTGTTTGGTAGACATATGTCTTTCCCTTCCCTAGTTAGCTTTATCTGACATAGAAGTGCCGTTTTTGCAGGTTAAGTATCTGCAGATTGCAAATAAATCAAAGACCTATAATCCATATCGTTGGGTAAGGTACGTTACCCAAGCGAATTCTTATGTTGCTCGTTTATGAAGCTCTGCCTTTTAAATGTTCGATAATCAACAATGCAACGCCCTCTCCCTTTTGCTGCTGCTCACTTCCCCGCATTGTGGTGTCTGCTGCCTTTTTTTATTGGCAAATTTCATCCCATATCCGATGACTGCAACTTTTTTGTGAAAAAAATCTTCTTGTATGACTCCAAAAGTATATTTGTTACCGTATTTTCGTGTACAAGTTTTGGACTCAGACTAGATTGTGAATCTTTCTATCTCAACGCATTCTCAATCTGTCTAGGAAGTATTGAGTTGGAGGCATCAACGGACTCGATGCATGTTATTGAATACCGTCTTTAGTCTTGTTTACGGTTATGAATTAAAATTGGGCAGTTATCATCTCAAAAATGTTGTCGCGCTAATCTTCAAACGAGCCGTGATATGTCACTACCCAGTTTAATATAGTAAAATGATCTTTAAATTGTATCCTTGTGACCTTGTGCTTGAAGCATTGCTCTTGTTATCAAAGTATTACTGTAAACGATGTAACATCAAAAGTAAAAGTTTTAAGGCTTATGGAGGAAGTAACGAGAGCAATGCTTCAAACTTTTACTTTTACTCTTCTACCGTAGTAAAAGTAGTTACCTTGATCCAAATTTAGCATAAATTGATGCCATTCTTGTTATCAAAGTATTTACTGTAAACGATGTAACATCAAATTTGGCAGAATGCTTTTACTTGGCAATTGGGGTGTCTTTAAAGCACATCAAAGTCTATTCTTGCCTCCATACAAAGCTTAGACCCCCTCTTAGTAGTTGCTCTATCCAGGTCGCTTTGTTGTTTTTTTTTTTCTCTCTTTCTTTTGGTGATGCCACAACGGTGGATCACCGTTGAAAGTTTTGAAACAAGTCATGAGTATTACTACCAACAATAAATGAGTAATTAGTTGAGTCAGTTGACATCTGCATCCGAATCATTCATTTATGTTTTCGTTGTTGCTTGTCAATTGGCATGAAGGAAAGCCCAAATGAAAAATTCTAGAAAAAGAAGAGATTGTCCGTGATATTTTGTGATCACTTTCTTTGTACTACGATTACAATAAGCATAAATACGAAGTACTCCCTCCTATTCTGAATAATTGTCTCATTTGCCATTTTCGTCTATTCACATAACTGTCCCATTTGCCATATTTTGACATGTTTTTTTACTTTCATACCCTTAGCTCTTTTCTTTATTTACC
>LHUT01002838.1:7256-24179 GCA_001412135.1 Silene latifolia subsp. alba
CCTATACTCCCTCATACACCAACAATTACGTAACTGAGAACTATGTTGCAGGATATAACTAACCTTATGTAGTCCCTTTAGATGGTTTGAGACATAATTTTTGTGGTGCGAAGGATTGAGACATAATTTAATTTCTGTCTTTAGGTGTTTTGATTTATTCTTATGATTCACTAATTTCAGTCGTTAATGATCAGTCCCTTTAGATGTTATAGTATGTTTGGTTGATGGCGTAAGGCATGTTAGTTTGGTTGTTGGACGGTGATGCTCGGAGCGGGGGAGGGGAGTGCAGGGGGGATGGGGAGTGCAGAGTAGGGGCAGGGAGTGCAGGTTGCCGCTGAGTGGACTGACTGGAGGGGGGTGTTGGTGATTTAGTGGTGAAGGGAGAAAAATAATTAATTGGGTAAGGGAATGAAAAATGACAAGGGTGACATCGTAAATAACGTATGTGAAAAATTAAAATTCGTATGTGAAAAAACAATACCCTTTTAAATACTCCCCCCATTTTCCTATTTCCACCCCTTTCCCCTTTTTGACAAATTATCTATTTTCACTCCATTTCTCTTCTTTCCTTATTTAGATTACCTTTTTCATTTTTTAATCATTCTTTTCACCCCACTTACAACTCTTTTATTATTATTTTTTTATTCTTTAATAATTTTTTCTTAATATGTGTAAACAGAGATGGGGTGAACAAAAAAAATGGAGGAAGTATGACCGCCATAAATAACATTTTTTTTGAAAGGTCATAAATAAGACCAGGGCCGGCCCAAAGGGTGTTCAACCCGTGCGGTGGAACAGGGCCCCCGATTTTTTGGGGCCCCATTATTTGTGCAATTACTGTAACGTTCGATCCTCAGTAGCCCCACTTTTTAAAATTGGGTTTGAAAGAGGGAACATTATAGTGACTGGGAGAGAGTATAAAATAGGGTTTACCAGGATTTGAACCTGCGTTAACTACCAATATACATGGTCGATTCTTACCACTAAGAAATGAATATGTGAATGCTACTTAAAGATGCAAACATTTATTTATACCGTATGGAGAAGTCTTTTTTTTTCTTTTTTTTTTTTGCATCCAATTAGAATAAAATGTCTTTATTTTTTATAAGAAAAAAATCAACTACTTTCTTAAAATTACATTATTTTTTTGTATAAATATAAAATATACCGCTAATAAGGGGTTTTATGAATCTTGTACAGAGTTCCCGAAATGTCAGGGACGGCCCTGAATAAGACTTATTGGTATGTAGGGACTAGACCCTAGGGAGTATATTGGAAGATGTTATTATGGGGTCCCACATATAAACTGTTGCATAAAGTCACAAGAAGAGACCAAAAAAATACACCTGTAATTTTTGGAGTCCATTCACAACTGCTTTCAGGGTTCATATCCTCTTTGAATTCAATGCATCTCAGAGGCCACAAATAATACAGAGTACATACCCTTGTACGGCAACAGTAAGTACTATAGTGTCTCTAGATCATACAACTGTCTTTTACTGGAACTCTAAAATTACTAGTTTTGGGGATGAAATTAAACACTTTTGTTTTACTCCAACTATATGGCCGGAATTTTGTCACGGCTATGAGAGAATAAAAAATGAATTGAGTTTAAAGGATCGAGTTCTACTGCTGGAGCATGGGTTTCAAATTCCCGAAATAGTTGCGATAGCCAGATCAATCGTTGTGACGACTGACCACCAATAGAGATGGCAGCTTATGTAATTGGATTAGAATTTAAAATTTATCCAACTTTTAACAGAAACCCTTTTTCCACTAACTGAATCCCACTAAATTATATCCATTGACAAAATTACATTTTTGTCTATTAACTTTGCCACAAAAGCCATAATATCTATTTATGATTATTTTATTTTGGGTAATGATAAATACCTTAAACATTGAATATTTTTCAAATTTAGTACTATTATTTTAGGAATTAAATAACTAAATTAGAGTAAATTATTGGTAGACAATAGTTAAATAGTAGTCTGTAGTAAGCCAAAATTTTATCTCAAAACTACCAATAATCATACACTTAATGCCTCTCTCAAACTAAAGAAGGGCAACGACTACGTAGGGTCCTAAATCCTAAAGCAACAAACACTGAAAATTTGGAGCTCTTGTGACCCTGCCTTTCACGTGTGGACCCGTAAGTCGTAACTCCGCAAGGGAACATAGCCAAGATGTGATTTCATGATTTCGTTTTGTAAAAAAAAGGGAAGACTTATAAAAGTCGTGGTCAAATATACTCCATGTATGATGACCTTTACTTAGCAAATTCTATCGTTTGATGAGGTGTTGTACTCCCTCCTTGTTTTGATACTTTGAGCACTCAATTAATGACAACATGTTCCTCCTATTTCTACTCGGTATGAACCCGAGTAGGAAATCGATTGCTATTTCATTTTCTAAACCGGTATTATACATTTATACTCCGTATTTATTTAAGAAGCTTCCGTTGACATGATATCAGTAATTATTTAGCCATGCATGAATAATGAGTTGTGTAAGAAAAAAAAATTGGAAGCCAAATGCAAATGACTATTTATGGTCTTCCTCATTTCTAATGACTATTTATTGTCTTCCTTATTCCATCTTTAAACTATGACTTATCAATTGTACCTCGAGTTTAGTGGTTACGAGTCCACACTCTAACACTAATGACCAAGGTTCAAACACGGGTAGTCTGGTACCCTCCATTAATCCTTATCTTTAAACTATGACTTAGGATAAACAACATTAAACTATGACCTAGGATAAAACGATAATTTGAACATCCACATAACCTATTGTTCATTTGTCACTCAATAACATTACTCACAAATAATCCCCTCCCCTTAATCTTTTTCCCTCTCTTTGATCTTTGTGTCAAAATTAAAAATAACAAATTACCGGGTTGCATTAAATAATTTCCAAGTCATTAAAAATGCGGAAGATTGGAAGTCCACATCAACATCATTAACCGTCCATCCCTAAACTTTAAAGCAAGTATATTCCGATGTAAAATGACGTATGAACACATGACGCAGTTACCATACAGTACAATTCCTCAAGTTCCACCACTTTTGTTCACATGTTCACTCGCTTTCCAACTTGTCATTTCACTTTTCTCCCATACAATCATCCTCTTCATAAATGGGTATTCTATTAGACGGTTTTATACAAGAATTTGTGGAAGAGAAAACAATTAGTCGTAAATACAAGTTTCGATACAAGCAAACATACTCCCATCATATATGGGTATTCTATCATGTATTCAAGTAATACAACAAATCAATACTCGCAGATCTTACAAAAAAAAATATGGTTATTTCCCGCTATAGAGTACAATTGCGCCAAAACAGCCCACGTTCCAAAGTGAATTAGTGCTGGCATTTGGCAACGTCAACTCATGAGGGAGTATTATACACAATTAAGAATGGGAGTAACCTCGGAAATCATCATATGAAAGCAATTTTCGCGTTTGGGCTGGTGGGGCTAATCCAGGAATGTCCCGGATGTCTTTGTTGTTTGGATTCACAATCTGAAAATAACAAACGTAATCAAGCCATACAAATTAGCGAGTAGATGACTAGTTGACTACTAACATAATGTACCATACCATTTCACATTAGGATTCTAGGTGTAGTAAATAAGTCCCATTTGACTTTTCTCCTCACTAAAATAGTCAAACGGACTTTATTCCATATGAAATGGAGGGAGAAATCCACAGGAAAACAAGGAAATGGAGAGATAAATTCAGCAAGTTGGAAAAGCGGAGTCAAACCTTGACAATTATAATGGCTATAACTCCCATTACTATAAGGAAGAGGAAGGCCATAATCAACTTATCAGTAGCAACCTGCAGAAGTTGGAGAGATAAGTAGCAACGAGACGTGATATATATTACATTAACTTGAAGTACGTTTAAAGACAACTACCTGCCGACCAATTTCCTTAACTAGCTTTGAAGCCTTCTTGATTGAGAAGTTAATTGAGTCCAACTCGTTAACTATCCTACTCATTTGATCAGTCTGCATGCCAACAGAACTTGTATCATTAATAAGTTCTGCAGATAAAATTGCGAGGAACATGACAATAAGGATAGCTAGATAAATTACATGGAATACGTCCATTTTAACACTGAAAATAACACCTACAAGTGATCACCTGTGCTTTAAGAGCTGCTGCAGTTTCTGTTCCAACCCCAATTGTTTCTTGAACAATCTGTATCACGTAAATGAAGTTACTGAGAAACCACACAAAAACTTATATGAGACTATTTTACAAGTGAGGCCAACACATTAAACGTGTAATTAGATGAAAAAACATGTATTTGGCTTGGTTTCGCATGTGAGACCGTCTCATAAAGGACTCACTGAAGTACCATCATATAGCAGTATAGACTACGGACAGATGAACAGTGTATTCCAATTAATGACAAGAATAGAGCACCAAACTAAGCATTCAGTTGAGAGTTGAGGCAAGCCTATCTAGACCACTTATAGTCAATAACGTGTAAGATGAATCTATAAGCAGACTACTCCATCCTATATCAGAGTTGAAATGCTGATTGCTGACTGCAGATACATGCATGTTTTAACAAGAAGTCCCAGTCATGCCAAATTTGTATCAACCAGATTTGAAAGGTTCAGTACAGTGGCAGGCAATGTAATAGACCAACCAAAACTCCATCATCAGGAAATGCGAGATGAACATACAGCAGGTCTAATCAACGATCAACTACTGGGATTTGCTTAAAGCCTAGGTGGGCAGTGGGAAGATGGCCTAACCATGTCAGTGTCAAAGCTGTCAATTCCATTCTGGAGACGAAAGAGAGATATAAAGGTACCAAAGAAACAAACCTTCTTCCCTCTATCAATAGCTTGATCGGTTTCATCCATCATTTGATGTCCATGATCAACAAGTTGCTGATTTGTCATAGCTGTGGGGTGACAGGAGATATAAGTAGATAAAATGAAAAAAAAGTGGACACTCAACGGAGTAAAATGCATACAACTGCAACTAGGCCCAGTGTCAGCCTAAACAAACTTTTGCTTTTTCTAGCCCATCATTTTTCACGAGTAATTGGCATTGGATTCATTAAAACAAAACCATGCAAAAAGACAATTAAATTGTTATGCAGTATCAATGGGTACACATATCTGAATGAGTTATGAAATGTGTAAATGTGCTTATTTAAAAACGATAACCTTCTTGATTTCACATTAAAGACAAGGACAGTAACAATGGAAGTGTCAAAAAGAAACGTAGATGAATCAAGTTAAACTAAAAAAATACTCCACATAAGACTAATTCTTAATTTAATTTGTATGTCCATCACAAAAAACATAGTCCAAGTTGCTTTAGCTTAGAACCCTTTACAATAATTAAAATGATAACAGAGTATATAAGCTATGAAGAAGCATAATAAGAGAACTCTACTTCAAATTATGCTTACAGGAAGCCAACAAAACATTTCCTTCTCCAGCCGCTTCGTTAGGTCCTTCAAATAAATCAGCCCGTTTGTTTTCAAGATTGGTTGCATACCTGATAACCATAAGGATGATTAGTAAGAAGTATCAGCCTATGCTTAACAGTTAACTGGATATATGCAAGGAACATCAACCATGGAATGGTAAAAAATTTAATAAAACAATTCAATTTAGAACAAACAGTCAAAGAAAAAGAAAGAACACAGCAAACACAGTGGAGATTCCACAAGCCCCGTACATAGATATAGCATCGACAAACACAGTGGAGATACTTGTAATCCCATATGTTCATGCATCAAAGATCAAATTTTCATCCATTTCACAGTGTTCAAGAATCAAGAGAATAAAACACTAGCTCATAATGATCCAGGCCAAAAGCAGACACGTAAATAAGCACGACCGATCTTAGAATGAAAGTAAGAACCTAATGCTTATTAACTTGACTAAGCTATAGGGATACCAACAGCGATAACCATATTCATTCTTTATTGCAATATTCATTCTCTTTAGAATACACAACATTAGAAAAAAACAAGGCCCAGTAGACATGGTCAACTCAAACAGCAACATCCAATCTATGTAAGGGAACACCGTCAAGTAAATGACAACAGCAAAACCACATCGAAAATCTGATCTTACAAATCATAAAGCTGAGATCTGTATGCAAAAAGCACAATGGGATTAAAACAGCCAACTTACTGTTTTTTCATAGCAACATACGAATTCAACTCTTTAATCTGAGAAAAACGAAAAAAAGTTCTTAGTACCATTTAGCATATATAAATGCATGCCTAACTTGAGCAAATAAATGAGTAAGAAGTAAGTCCCATGTAAAACGATTTTATTATAACTTACTATGAAACTGCATTGTGAATTTGAGATTGAGGCTAAATGAATCACGTACAATGGTTAATGATCAACAATGATATAAAGAATGGGTTACTAATATGGACTTTGTCAATGGCAAAATGGTCACCAACAATAGAAAAAAGATCACTAGCTAAAATGGTCACTGACGATATTAAAAAGGTCACTTCTAACATATGACGGGTCACTTTATTTTGTTGAATAAGGTGGTCGTGGTTTGACCTAGAACTTGAGTAAGGCTACCTTACACAACTCTATGTGAATAAGTAATTTGGAAATAGAGTATCTTCCACATTAGAATTTTGCCTAAGCTTTATTTATCATGAAACTGCGATATTATATAATTCCTTATTAGCATCCATCAAAAGGTGGTCTCTTTCCCACAGAGGTCTGTTCTCCTGAGTCCTGCCAAAAGCATAATACGGTTCTAAACCAACGGTTTTTATAATTTTTTCTTTTAAATGACAATATCACTATACGTCCCAGCTTGAAGAACTCGAGTAACTTGAGTAAAAACTACAAACCATTGATTGTTTTTTCTCATTCAATATCCTGTTTGTGTTCGCATCATTCACGCTTTCCATTTCCTTAACTTCTCGATCAAAATCTTTAATTAGCCTGCAAGAAAGTTATCGTTACCAACACAGCTTACTAGAGGGAGAGACAAAACAAATGAGATTTCTGAGTTATTAAATTTTTTTTTTTTTTTGAATTTTTTCCAATTTTCAAAATATGTTGCAGGAATTTTATAAGATGTGGCAATTCCAAACAATAAGAGGGTGTGCGGTTTAACAGACACATAATAGTATGCAACAAGTTCACGCCCTTGACTAAACTGTACATGTATTTCATGAAAAATGAGAAATTTAAGAATACCCCACATAAGACATAAGAGTAGATTTCTAAAATCAGAACAAAAAAATAAAAAGATATTCTACTAAGACACATGCGATGAGCACGGATTGAAGTACTAGCTTGTAAGAAATACTCGAAATTTTGTAAAATGGAGCCACTATAGAGTACAACAACAAGGTCAACAACATTATCCTAGTGCCGTAAGGGCTCCCCAAAATGACAAGGTAAAAGGGAGTAGCCAGTAGGTCTAAAGTGTAGGACTTATTAAATCACCAAACAATTCCTACAGATGGTGTTGTATGATGCAAGTCTAGCCCGACTCTTGACAAACCTTGAAATGAGATCAAATTCGTGCAAATTTATTACATGTCAATAGTTAAAGCTTTTCCATAATCAAGATCATCTACATGAAAGGACTCAACCACTCAAGACCCGATCAGGGACGAAAAAATGTTTCAGTTATCAAGAACCTCAATCTTAAAAACGTTAAGTGTAAGATTAACCAAAAATCCAAAATTCATCATCAAACTTATTATGCGACAACAATGCTAGTCCACCATAACCCAGAACCCTAACAGTTCGAATTTACTCCTAATTCAATAAATTAACTCCTTGAACTACTTAGAGTTTGATATTATCAAACTTCCAAGGTGGTTTATATGGCATGAGAATTTGTGATGATAGTGAATTGTGGATTGTGAAGAAAACCGAAAATTGTGTGGCGGAATGCAGACACTGCTGATCTCAAGTCACAATATTCATACAGGAGCTCCTAATTCATATAGGCTATAGCATACAAAAATTAGAGGGGTTCGTTAAAATTACCTTTTGCAATCCCGCATCTTATCAGTGAGCTCTTCCAACTGCCTGCTCTGTCGGCTAGACTCTTTGATCTTCTCCAATTTTTGAAACCCATTTCTGTTGGAAAAAAAAAACACATATCCAAGACTCATCAGCTACGCTGTAAGCCCTAGCCACAAAAACAAACGACAGACTAGAATCATACAAGTTCATTTAGAAACAATGTGATACCACCAAAATTCAACTCTTTACTTCAGTGCATCCCTACACGCCACGACTATACACATTACACAGCTCACCCGCTGCTGAAACAATGAAACATCAACAGTGCAACAGCATCACGCACTATATGATATGTCCAAACCCAGTTATATGGTTTTGAGGTCCAGTCAGTGGATGCTCAAACTGAATCGGTGAACTAGGTCGTTAGAGTGCTTAATATTTGAAGCCACAAGCATTTTACGAGTTCAAACCCATTCCCTAGACAAAAGTGAGCACCAAGCCATGCAATAGTGGTCCAAAAACAAACCCTTGTAAAATTGTACACTATTAAAACATTTGTGCCCACTCGACCCATTGACCCACTTTAATTACTAACTAACCTCGCTCTGTTCCAGCCATTTCACTACATTATCTACAATCTCCTCACATATTTTGAGAAATGTGGTAATGTCGACCGAACTGATGAAGTAATTACCCTACTAAAATAAACAAGGAGAAGCGAAAAGTAATATTCGCTTTATTTTGTTAATTGAACATTAAAGTTCACTAAAATTCCAAGATAATATCCCGGTACCAACTTTACTTTACCATTAAACAAAGGAACATTTTCAAGAACCTTTTTCGTCTAATTATATACTTAATCTGCTTCATTTGATTGTATACGTTTTTCAAAATATGTGGAAGTATCTACATCGTAACATCTAGCTAGATCCCAACAATATAAACTCATATATAAACTCATAAGGCCATAACATTAGCTCAGTGAATAAGAGTATTTCTTAATCAAATACAAATAACGAGCATGAAATGCAGCTCAAACAAACATACATTGTCAAATTACATATACAATATTGGCAAACATTAAAATCAACAAAAATAAATATAAAAAAGATCAAAATTTTAGAAAATATAATGAGAAATCTTACGATAATGCACGGAACATATCGCTGATTTGACCATCGAGGTCCCCCAAAGCTTCGCTGATCGACGACAACGACGACATTTTCAATCTCTCTAAATATTTCCAATATCAAATCACAAGATTAAAAATATCATGCTATGTACACAAGAATAATTCGCCTAGCAGTAATCGCAAAATTGTCAAGTGAATGTTGGATCTAGGGTTTAATTTAGGTTTGAATGATTGAATTTGAGGAAAGCGAAATTCAAAGGGATTGAAATGAAGGCCAAAGTTTTTTGTTTAATTATATCAGGATTTAAATTAGCAGGCTATTTTGTTTAAGGAGTAGACTACACGGTCAACAAATTTAATAAAATTGTACGTCTCTTTCACGAATTTAGGGGGGGATTTTCTCTTATTCATTTGGGCGGGGATTAGGCCGTTTAAGCAAAATGAGAAGAGGCCACAAGGTAGTGCCGGTAAAAGCTGATCGGATTTGAATGACTTGAATTCAACCTGATAAAATCTGATAATGGGGAAATCGACTTGCCCTGGCGCAATAGTTAATTGATAAAGATATCATTTTTAGCTGGATCTAAACTGACCAGTGATGTTATATTGATTCAAATTCGATCAAAGATATGATAGCCAACTAGGTTTGTGACCCGTGAAANTTTCTTATTCCGAGCTATATTAAACCAACTATGCTTAACATTGTGTTTATAGTTAAATGAGAGTGTAGAAGTATAAGTCAAACGTCTAATATTAAATGAGATGTGGATCACTCAAGTATTTGATAGTAGTAGTGATAATAAAAATATATATTTCACAAATTTATTAAATAGATGGGATGTTAAAAGAAAAAGGTTGTTCTCCCTTCGGACCGACTATTTTAGTCTTAAACAAAAATACGGGATTTTGTAAACATTTGACAGGTAATTGTTTCAAACCAAGGTATTATAAGCTCTAACACTCACTATAGTTACATTTGAATATAAAATAGTTACTAAATCTTGTCTTATTGTTTCAAATCAATTAACAATATGAAACAAGAATTTGTGAAAAAATAAAACACAACCCCGTGAATTTTTACGGGTGTTACACTAGCAATGAACTGATACAGCAAATAAAATAGGATAACAAATAAGCAACAAATTTAATTCGTCATTACCAAGACCAAATGAAAAAGAGAGAGCTTTCAAAATTGAAATCCCTCTCTTCTCTCTTTGCATGTCCATTCTCCCTCTCTCTCTCTCTCTCTCTCTCTCTCTCTGCTGCTATTTACACTTTCTCTGCCCAAACTAATGCTCTTCTTCGTCCCTCATTGCCTCATTGCCTTCTTCTATCCACAATTATTTATACAAATATCACTTGTCTCTCCTTCATTTACTTCTTCCGCCATTGTTGCTCTTTTGAGGTTCATCGAAACATTCTTAGATTTCTACTTCTTTTTCTCATTATTAAAGGTTTTTCTGCTTACCCTTTTCTTTCTTTTTTTCCTAATTCTACTACTACTACTACTTGTGTTGGGCATGATTTATGAGTAGTTTCACACTCAGTGGCGGGGGCGAAAAAATGTCATTGAGGCGAGCGCCCCGCTAACCCTCCCCCAAGCTCCGCCACAGTTGACAATGGACATTGATTTTGGCATGATTTATGAGTAGTCTCATTCATTATGTTGTTACATTAGATAGTTTACTTTGCTTATTTTGTGTCATTATGATGTATGCATGTTTGTGGTAAGGGTAAGACTGCCTACATACGACCTCCCTCAGTCCCTCACCTGCAATTTTGCGGAAGCTGTCGAGGCATTGTTGTATGCATGTTTATAGAAAATTAGAACGACAATTGATGATTCTATGTTGGTAATTGCTGCAGATTCATCCTTTGTGGCTATATAGTTTTCTTTTCTTTCCTTTCCTTTTGATGTGGTTTGATATAGAATAAGAAAAGAAAAGAATGGAGTCTACACCGGTAGGTAGAAGAACGCGTCTTCAACAAGCCATAAAAGATAAGGAGTTGAGTGAGGAAAAAAAGCAGCGATGGTTCAATGCTAGAAATAAGTGGAGGAAGAGGCTGAACAAAGATGTTAATTTAGGGGTAGTTAATAATGACAATGATGATTGTGGAGAGGAGGGTATTAAGGTTAATAATGCTGTTGGGACGAATTCCGTTAACCACAATATTAGTGTTGGGGAAAATCGTAGTTTAGGCGGTGCTGATAATGATCATAATAGTAATGAAAAGAGCAAAGTTGTTTGTGATGGGAATGTCGAGGATAGTGATGATTCCTTGCAAATACTTGAAGAGAAATGGAACCCTGATTACTGTTATGAAAGTCATTCATCAGTAACTGCTTCTGACTCCGATGGTGTGACTATTGGTTATTGTGAGGGAGCCGAAGATGAAGTAAGGAGTTCCAGAAAAACAGTTGGATTATCTTCACAGCAAGTATTTTGTTTTGGCTCTTCATCTAGTGGAAAAGATAGAAAAGAGATAAGTGATGCTAAGGTGGGTGGAGAGGATTCTAATGGTAATATATTGAAGAGAAAAGATAGACATAAAAAACGAAGAATCTCAAATATTGGTGTTTTTCGTAGATTTGATGGGTTGTTTTTGCCTAAAGAGCCTGAGAACAATGCTCGACAACAAGATTTTGTGGGTAGAAGAACAAGGTCTAATCTCAAACCCAAGTTGTCTTTGAAGAAAAGAGGGAATGGTACTTTTAGTCACCCTGTCACCATTGATGATGGATCATCTTCCTGCTCAGATGGTGATGAATTGCGGAACAATCATGTCTCCGACAACACCACGTCTTGTGAAAATGGTGCCTCGGGAAAGAGAGGTCGGCCAGGTAGGATTAATACGCCTGAGGTTAGCGCAGAGCCCAAGGATGACAAGGGAGGTGAGAACGTTGTCAAGAGAAAAAGAGGGAGGCCTCCTAAGAATAGGAATGGTGAGAAACAGGTTGGGCTTAAAAAGAAAACACATAGTTTCAAGACTAATGAGGTTGAGAACATTATGCTTAACCCAATCTCGGAGAATGGAAATGCCAGGTCGGAGACCTTTGAATCTTCTGTAAGTGAAGGGTATTTTCCCTTAAAGTTCAGATTCCCGGTCCATAATTCACTGCCAGAGAAGTCCGATGAGGTTGAGAACATTATGCTTAACACAATCTTGGATAATGGAAATGCCAGGTTGGAGACCTTTGAATCTTCTGTAAGTGAAGGGTATCTTCCCTTAAAGTTCAGATTCCCGGTCCATAATTCACTGCCAGAGAAGTCTGATGATGAAGAACAAATAGAAAGGCTCTTCAATGATCTAGATTTTTCTCTTCAAGCTTGTGATGCTGGTTGTTCAGTTTCTCTCCCGGTAAGGTTTACTTATCACCATCTTTGTTTGTTGGGCCTATAAACCCTCTGATATATTCTTACTTGAGGCTGTAGTGAATGAGAATTTCGGTCATTTTCATTAAAAAAAACAGTAGTCCGAGTAAACGTTACAAAAACGGGCCTAGGAAGCTTTCAAAAAATCCATGGGGTACTATTTAGCGCACAGCTGACTGGGAGTTTACTGTGTGACATTTATCATGCTTCTAAGCTCTTGATGATGATGATGAATTGATGATTATATGGTTATTATATCATAATTTTGGTTCTGTGTGAAAGGTATTGAACAGATGATGATCAAATTTTTACCTTTCACTGCATAAAAGGCATATACGCCTAGTTGGTATATAAAAATTTTATGTATGATTTCTTACGACTGTTGGAAGGTGGTAACGTATTTGACTTGCACTTGTATAGATCTGTTCCATATTTTGATAACCCTAACTCAACTCGTTTGACAGGTCCTGTTATGATGAACCAATTTAATTGAAACAGACATGTTCCATTCTTAGTTCTTACCTTCTTAGTTCTTACCTTAAATCGTTCTCTTGAGTTCATCTTCGGTTAGGCTGAATTTCTGACATTACCGGACCGGTGAATAATTTCTCATGGAACGATGGTTCAGAGTTTAGTGGTTCTCTTGTAAGCTAAGCACAAAGCTGTCTTCAACCCCTTAGTCCGCATAATCTCCTTAGTTATACACTTATACTTGATAGATGAACCATCTCAACCAAAACCTTAAGGTGATGGTTGAGGCCCAACTATTATAAATATTCCTATTACGTTCCCTCACTCAAATGCCCGTCGGGCTTGAAGAGTGGTTAGTTGTGCACCGGCTCTCCGTACCGTGTGCTGGGTTTCCATTTCGAGTTTTTGAGGGGTTTTTAGGTTGCCAAGATTCGAACCCGTGANNATAGATGAACCATCTCAACTAAAATCTTAAGGTGATGGTTGAGGCCCAACTATTATAAATATTCCTATTAATACTCTCTTCATTTCACTGGGGAAAAAGGTCAAATGAGGTTTATTCATTGAACTGGAGGACTTATAGTAATGCTGTCAATAGTGACGATAATTGAACTGAAACAATTACATGCATATTCTGTTGTTGAATTTTATGTTCTTGAATTCTGCAGACTTGTAGTTTATATACTCTAATCGTGTACATACACATGATTTGTTCCTGCTGTTGCTATCTTGTTTGGATGGCCAAGACTTGTAGTGTAGATAAGTCCTTTTCTCTGGTTGTCAGACCTTTTCTTTTAATTTTAACTAGCACATTATGTGTGTGAATCATAGGACAAAGAAGACGATAATGTTCTTGTCTATGAAAGTGATGTTGTGCCAACGGAGTTGTGCCGTCAAGGAAAGCACAATTTGATTCTTGAGGATGAAATTGGAATTAGGTGCAAATTCTGCTCATTTGTGAAGATTGAAATAAGAGATATCACACCAGCTTTTGTAAGTCTTTGCTTTTTTTTCCTTGTGTTTTTGAAGACAAAATTTCCAGCTTTTTATACGAGTATTATTTTAAGAAAACAGGCGCAAACTTTCAAGTTTTCAATCAAGAGATGTTCTCTTGTAACTTGTAAGTTAATTCAATTTCTGTTCAGTGATTCAGAGCTTCTAATACTTGGCTGCACTTGGTCAATAGTCAGTGTGTATATCTTTGGAGATAGGAGACCATGTATTTTGCTTATGAAAACTTTCATAACAATCATTTTTCTCAAAAGTCAAGGTCAGTCAGTCTCCCTTAAGACGGATGGTAAGTTGGTAACCATCTTAGCATTAAAACGGGTCAAATGTCATCCAACTTGAGCATTTAAGACAAATCTTTTGCTTTTCCATATGCATTATGCTTTTGTCGTATTCATACTATTTGACCCGTTTAAGCTTAAGACGGATACACCCGTCTTAAACAAGAATTTTTCATGGTCATAAGGTTATGATTGGACTAGTAGGGTTTACAATAAAAAAAGGTATCCTTTTAAGTTTATCAAAGATTTGCCTTTTGATTTTGGTGTTTTGTTCTAAATCTCACGAACTCTTTATTTATCATGAAGTCTTCTTAGGCTTGACAACTTGACCATAACTTTATGGTAAGACCGTCTCATAGGAAAGTTTCCATGTTCTGATTCATTCCACTAGGTCCCTTGGTGACAAATTATTCTTGGTTTTACCTGTGTAGCACAACAATCCATTCGGGAGAATTAGAAAACAAGAACCACCATAGTATCCTTTATGATGAATGTGGTGGCTTGGGACTGGATCCTTCAAACTTTCGTCAAGCGGTATCCAATGTTGATGCCTGTCACTATCTCTCTCAGGCACCCCGTACTCTCGTAGTGTGCTCCTTTACATGTGAAAAAAGAATTTATCAGATGGCAATATGGCATGTTACATAACATGGCATTTCATGACACGGACAAAACTGAACTTTTCTGGCAGAGAGGACTGGAGGTTTTTAAATATGCTGAAAAAGCCGAGAAGCTTCTAAACAATCTGAATCGGAAAACTTTGATCTCGGGCGGCGGGGTATCGGCGGGGAAAGCTTAGTGTTATGCTTTCCTTACAAAAACACACCCTGAGGAATAATGACAGTATCTTTCAGGATGTCTTGACTAAGGTTGAGACACTTGAGACAGCGAAGAATCATCCTTTCCGCCATTCAGGGGCATTTTTCTTAACAAATTTGAAGAGAATCAATCATATCATTGTTTTCTTGGCTAGGGAAGAGTCTGGGAATCCTGTTGTACCAGGTATTTATGAGAACCATGGAAAGAAAACTACTCCGTAATTCAGAATGCCAGTGCGGGAGATGATCAAAGAATTGTGGAGCTGAGGAAATGCATGAAATAAAGAAATATAATTAAGGCAATCATTTTCTTTGCAGTAGGTCTCCCTTGCGATGGGTCGGATATTGCGACGGGTATTTTGTGAGTGGAAATGGGTANNGGGCACCCACCCCATGTGCTCCTTCTCTCACCCCCATGGGTTTTGTGTGAGACAATATGGTACCCGTCACAAGTTTGTGACGGATACCCTCCGTCATAAGGGAAAATTTGTGTTTTCTTTGAGTGCTTATGTTTCAAACACGAGCAAACTGTTTTCTGTGTAAAATGTCTTCTGTTTAGAATATTTCAGTTTTGGCTTCATTGAGCTATGCGCTATTGATGCTTGCCTTGATGTAGTTCTCTATGGTAATTCTAGTGATGCTTACAACGCGGTGGACAGTTTAACTAAGGCATTCATTTAATCATACGGAGTAGTTCATATTCCGACATTTTAATTCTTTGTTCCATGATGCAAGAATCTGGCAAGTAACTGGTGTTTTTGTTTTAGGTAAGCTCCATATCTCACAAAACTTCTTAATTCACCAATTCAACTTGATTATATATACTAGTTTTATTCCCGTGCAATATGGTTTGCTCATTAAAATTTTATTTACAAAAATGGATAGATGAACAAAAATTCAAATAAAAATGCAAAAAAAAAACAGTTGCTTAATACTTAGTCTATTTCTTACTAAATGACTTGTTTAATTTGCTTTGTTCTTATGAATTGCTCATTTTCATACTTGAGTATGATTTGTGTGACTAAACTTTAATGTTGAAATCGTGAAACCCACAAGCCCCTCGTATATATATTTGATTTCATAATCCTTGTACCAAAAACAAATGAATTAAATTGTAAAAATTGGAGGGAAAATACCATGTATAAGGACCTATTAGTAAAGAAAAAGAAACCAATTTTACAGGGAAGCTGACATTCTGACACCATTATAATTTTGGAAAAAAAAATTCGATATAGCGATTATTATTATTATCACATATAAGAAACTTAAAAGCATGAAACTTAATTTAGATTACGGGTCATGTCATTTACTCATATAGTCATATGTAATTCAGATTACAGGCAAAGTTCGGGTGTCGTGTTAGGTATAGATCGAGTTATTTTTGCCAAGTCTATGCTTACCTATATCTATACACAAAATCTCATTGAAGACGGCATGTATGAGATTCGATTATCATAATTCAGGAACAATGAGTTAATTTGTTTTCTAAATACATTCCAAACGAATCGAAATTTAAAAATTAATAACTAATCGGGATACATTAGACTAACCTTAAAGTCGTTAATATATGAGCTAACACTTAGTCTTCCTTAAAACGGAAGTATCCATTTTAATATTAAAGTGGGTGAAATACCGTCCCAATTGGCATATAGGACAATACTTTTACTTTTCCTTATGCATTACCCTCTTGTCTTATTCATACTATTTTGATATTTTGATTGATATTAAACTTAGGCTCTGTTTGGCAAGACATTCCAGGTACCTGATTTGGTCAAAGTAGCTTATTTGACCAAAATTTTAGGTACCTTATTTTTCCGTAAGCGTTTGGCAAGTAGC
>LHUT01002841.1:0-12579 GCA_001412135.1 Silene latifolia subsp. alba
ACTAAAGAGGAATTAAGTTAATGATTAAAGAGAGATTACAAATTTATTGAAGGAAATTAAAGGGAGAAATATTAGGGTTCTTGTTACAATAATGGAGAGATTAATTTTCTAATCTAATTGAGAGAGGGTTTATTCTAAACTAATTGATGGGTAGCCAAAACTAAGGTAAGGTGGTGTTCTTTTATACTAGTCTAATAATAATATCACTAAATAAAAATAATAATAGTCAATAATAATAATAATAATCTCACCTAACCTACATACACATATACACGACTCAAAACACAAACAAAAGGGATGAGGATCGTGTAAAACACAAAAGAGCAAAACAGAAAGGTAAAAAGAACGAGATACGCCAAAAGGGGGTGCTCAGCCGGCTCACCGGCCGCCGGCTGTGCACCGGCTGGAAACCTCTTGGAAAAAAGAGTTGAAATAATAGGATTTAGAGCCGGTGAGGAGATCGGCGGACGGTTGACCGGCTGAGAGCTATTTTGAGAATTGTTGCGGGTTGGGAGCCGGTGAGGCGGCAGCCGGTGGACCGGCTCAGAGCGTCTTATTTGCGAGATTAGTGATTAGATTGATACGGGTTTTGATGCCCCGTCGCTGCTTGTGTCAAACGGCGATGATGGTGGAGCACGAAGGAGTTGCAGGTGACAAGGTGATTGAAGGTTAAATTGGGCGAAAACGGAGTCGGGATTGACGGTGGTTGGTGTAGTGGTTAGCGAGAGCAGGTCTGAATTGGGCTCAAGGAGGAGACACGGTGAAGTGGTTGGTGTCGGGTTTGATGGTGGGTTGAATTGGTGGTGGGAATTGAGAAGCTTGGTTGTTGAAGACGGATCTGCTGGTTGGCACACGAATTGAGGTTGGAGCAGCTGTGGCGCGGTGGTTGTCGAGGCTGGGTTCAGAGGAGAAGCAGGGGAGAAGTAGCAGGTGTGAATGAGAGGAACCTGATGTTGCACTGGTGCATGGTGGTTGAGTTGAAGGAAATGGGAAGAGCAGGTGGTTGGATTGGGTTGATGGGAGGATAGATGAAGGAGGAGCAACTGAGGTCGTGGTGGTTGATGCCGTCAATGGTGGAAGGAGATGAGAATTGTGATGTAGCAGGTGGTTAGTGAATTTCACAAAATTATTAAGTCAACTTGATTGACTTGGTCTTCTTTTCTTTCTATTTGACTCTGTTTCATTATTCCGTCTCACCTACAAATCATAATTAATAAAATAATTAATATAATAATAAAATAATACTAATCTTATATAAAACCCGACTAAATTTAAATATAACTACGAGGAATAATTATTATAAATTAGTAAATAAATGAGCTTATTAAATAATTAAGCACGCAAAATCGTGTAGGAATAATGTATAAATGAGGGGTAAAAAGCGACTAAAATTCTACTTATCACTTGGACCCACTAGCATCCCTAATACAGCCCCACATGCAGAAAAAGGAAAGCAGAAAGAAAATCGAACTAACCTAATAAAAAAGGAGGGAAACAAACAAGTGAATAGAAGAGAGCAAGATATTTATGGAAGACACGAGAACTCGTAGAATGTAAGATGTGATACAAAAATGAAATAAAATTTGAGAATTGAGATACGAGAAATAAAATCCAATAATAACAGGACAAAGTTAATGAGGAATAGTTGGTCTTGCTTCAGACGGGCTATTTTAGTTTGAAGCAATAAGACGGGATTTTGTAACTATTTGCTCAAATGTGATCACTATTGAAAAACAAGTTATCATAAGATACATCACTGACTATACTATTGTTACATTTAACCATAAAATTGTCAAATATGTCCGTCCGATGTTTAGACGGAAATGGTCATCTAAAACAAAAATTTGAGAATGAGGAAAGTAACGGAAAGAGTACGGAAGTGTGTTAAAAGCTCCAATCTAGAGCTGACTCTTAATCACGATCGACGGTCTTCCCTCCTAATTTCTCTCCGTATCCAAAAATGGCAAGACAAATAGCAGCAAAACCCTAGAAAACTGAACACAAACTCAGTTAATTAGATCGCAAAATCAGCTTATCAAGATCAGGTATTTCATCGCTCTCTATTCTGTAACAAGTTCAATTGCAAAACGTCTCTAAATTCCTACTGTTTTATATGTAATTTCAGTTACACCTCTATGCATCTCCCCTAATTCAATTGCCCTTTAATTGAATTGAATGGAGCAGCTTATCAATTTCATTATTCGACCTCCCAGGTATCATGCCATCTTCAATTTTTCATTCAAATTACTTACTTGTTCATGTCTCCCAAGATTCCATTTTCAGTTATTTCGGAAATGATATTTTCGGTGTTGTAGGACTCTAGTTTTCAATTTTAGATTGACTTGCTTAAAGTATGAATTCTCTTTATGCTAATTCTGTTGCACGATTGGCAATACGGCAAAAGTAAGGTAGAAACAAGCAAACTAGCCATGAATTTGGAGTAGTTATCCAAGAATAGCACATATGATAGAATAGTGTGGTGACAGCCGAGAGACGAGAGGGGTGAGTGGGGTGTAGACCTTTTCAGATGAGGTTACAAAGACATGGTTACTTTGATAAGAAAGCATCAGGGACCGCTTGGTTCAGAAGAAGTGAAGGAATGGAAAGTTGAAAAAGTTTTAAGAATCCCATCCCTCACCTTTTTTGTGAAGGCGAAGGGGAGAATAACTAGAAACACTTTAAATGGTATTTGATTTACTCAAAGATATGAATTTTCCAACACCAGAAATATTCACGCCTCCGATCTTTCCACACGTTTAAACCGTCTTCCACGTCCTGATTGTTCAGCTGTCACTACTACTGCTACTACCAATGTCACTTGCATCTTCTTACCATTACATCCTTTGTTTGATCAATAACTTGGGATAAGGCAATGGAGGGAGAGGAGGTGGACAAGTTTCTTTCATTGGTTAACAAATTGGGTTGGAGGAAAATGAAGGGATTTAAAATGTTAACCGTGGTATTAAAATACTTCAATTAGCAGATAAAGCTGCAACCACGGTTTAAAATGCTGCCGTTATGTTATGTAACACACGTTATGTAATGATTCCCTATTCCAGGCTGTAGTAACGTTATTTCTCGTCATATCCCACCTGAGGAAATAAAGCAAATTTTTGCCCGTATGAAACGATATTTGAAAATATTGCTGTTACTGCTGTACCACGACTTAATTTTTATAAACCGCTGCTCTTTTTGAAGAGCATGGGGAAATATAAGTATTTGCACTTTTTGGATGCATTTGTGAAAAAAGAAGTCATAAGAGAAGACAATATTTGAGTAGGGAAAATCAATTAAATTGGAGATCTTAAGGCAAAGTGAAGATTAAACACATCTAGTAAACGGTTTTGCAATTACAGCTCCATTAGGCGTGAGTGCGTGACCAGTTTTACGCCCGCAACATCCCTTTTCTGATAACTACCATAGCTGCATCAGTCCACAGATTTAGGCTTTGCTGAAGAGTAACGACTTACTCGATCTAAGGATATTGAAATAGCCTAATCATTTTGAGAACTCTTTACTGCACCTCTATAAGTCTATATGAATGCATGAACATGACTTGATTAAAGATTTATCTTTTGCATGGCCTGCAGAGCAGAATATAGCCCAGAACATGACCTTTTGGATCAAGAATTCTTGTTAAAAGGAAAATGGTACCAAAGGAAGGACATCGAGGTAACCTATTAGTTTCAATAAGTTAGTCATTTATTCTTTGAAGACTGTAAACTTTGTAGGATATGAATTAATGATAGGTGCTTGTTTAAGTCTAGTTCACTGTTAATTAGTGAAATTGTGGGAGCTCTGTTATTTGTCTGCATTTCGTAATTTGTGATTTTGGTTAAAATTAGACCTGTAAAAATCCAAAACAGCATACTTTTTTTCAAATTACTTCCATTGCTAATGGAGAAGGCAGAATTCCCAGTACATTTCTTACATGAGAAACTAAATTGTTTTAGGGGTAGTATGTTTTTTCAGGTTCCTTACTGAGGTAGTAGTGTAGTACGTTGTTAATCCTGCATTTGGCGCTTTGCTGCTATCAATGAATTCAAAGAACTTCGTTTATCTATCACCTTGTAATACTCGCGTATATATTAATTGCACTGCTCCTAGGAGCCAGTGCTTTTAAAACTCTGGCCGTGTTTCTTTGATAATTGCTGTTTGAGTTCCTTTTTAAAAAATTCTTGTTTAAGGTCAAGATGTCTTACCACCAAAGTCGAGTTCATTTGATTTTCAGGGACGTTGATCATTATTTTTTCTATGTCCTGTTTTCTTCCCCTTTTAAACAGTGTCTTTACTTTATACCTCAATGTTCACTGCATATGTTTAGTAATGGCTGCTTTTTAAATTTCGAGCCAGGCTAAAGTAGTGTTTATCTACCTTTCAGATTAAGAATAGCCGAGGGGATGTCCTACAATGTAGTCACTATATAACTCTTGCGAATCCTGATGGGAAGGCCTTACCTTGTGTAATATACTGCCACGGTAACAGGTTAGTTAACATTTGTTTTATGCGAATCAAGAGTTCTCTTTCAATGATCTGATTCTTTTGTCTAAGTAACTGATTGGCAGGAAGTTTCAATGCATATCATTAAACTTTTAGGTTTTTTTTTTTTTTTTCATTACTTGGAAATTCTATGTAGTGTAATTTTTTTTGTGGACTGACTTAAATGGACTTCTTGTGGAGATGTGCTTTTGTTTGTATTCTTGTCCAGTCATTGTTAACTTATTACGCAACGTCACTGAAAAAATGGACCTTCTTTGCTTATTCATATATAACTCTAGGCGAAGGTTTGGAATGGTAGATGTGTTTTCTTTATCGTATATTCAATATTTATGGGTAAACTATCAAGAGCCAAGTATTTTGGTGTGCCTGTCGCGCATTTACCTGGATCATATATCATGTGTTGTCACAACTATGAATTTGGAGCTCATTTTGCTCTCTCTCTCTCTCTCTCCTACGTTTTGATTCTTTCTGCCCCCCAGATTATTGATGGGCTTTACTCATGCTATAAGAGCCTGGGTAGAAGCAGGGTGGAGACGTTGCGCAATGCCCTTCTTTTCTTAAATTCATTCCTGAAGCAACAAACATTAGAACACAAGTCTATAGTAATTTTTCAAGTATATGACATCCGAAAAGGTAGCCCAATTAGAAAGGTACTTGGATTGAGAATGTGAAAGGGCTAAACGTGTTTCCATCTACTTAGTGCAGATCTCAAAGTTTTCATGGGTAATCTTTTATAACAATGTCGTCATCCCATTGTCTAAGGGCTTTTAGATATGGTGAGTTAGGGGGTGTCAAATATACGCCTGCTTACCCTATATTATTTAGAGAGGCTAATGTCGGATGGCGGCATATGAAATCTTGTATGGTGCACAAATATGTTGTGGAAGTCCCATCACTTAATTTATGGATCAGTTATGTAAAGATTGTAATCTTGTATGTATTTAGCAAAGCTACTTGTTCCGCCTGCCATCCAATTTCTCCGTGTAATCTTATGTATATATGCCCTTTTTTTTGCATCAGTATATGCCTTTTGTGGTGAGGCTGTGTGTCTTCATCTTCCCATACCTTGTGGCTTTGTAGAATACAAATGCAACTTCTTATATTCGTCTAAGTTGCATTTTTTATTTATTGAGTAATCAACTTTGCTAGCAACCTGCTCATATCAATTGGTATGCCAGTGGATGTAGGGCAGATGCCAGTGAAGCTGCAATTATATTGCTGCCGTTGAATATATCAGTTTTTACCTTGGATTTTTCGGGTTCTGGACTCTCTGGAGGAGAGCATGTTACTCTAGGGTGGAATGAGGTGAGTTATGCATGCTTCATGGGACTTATTTATTTCTACAATAAATAGAAGTTTCTGACCTTTAATTTATACACCATCGTGGTTTGTTCGTCTACGACATCTGTAAACCTTGATTCATTCATGATTTATTGGCTGTTTCATTCCTGCACTTTTTAACCAATCAACTCTCTCCTTCCTAGCAATTTTTTCCGTTTTTATGTGCGCGTCTGTGTGTGGGTATACGCACGCACCATTGTCATTGTAGGTTGGAGTGATATATCTTCCTTTAATTTTCGCAGAAGGATGATCTGAAGGCGGTTGTGGAGCATCTAAGATCTGACGGGAATATATCTACGATTGGCCTGTGGGGCCGTTCTATGGGTGCAGTTACCAGGTTTCTTTTGCATCTCATATAGTTCCTTTTGGTATTTTATTCGCTAATTCTTGGCGGTGTTGGGAAGCTTGTGCTAGTTTGCCGTGATCTTTTGTAGTCAAAATACTTCACTATTTTATTTTATTTTTCTATTTTTTCTCTTTTAAATTTGTCTATTATCTGTCGCTCCTGTAGCTTAATGTATGGAGCTGAGGATCCATCGATTGCTGGTATGGTGCTCGACAGTCCCTTCTCGGACTTGGTTGATTTGATGATGGAGCTTGTTGATACCTATAAAGTGCGAATTCCCAAGTTTACAGTAAGTAACATCTCATCGTCCTGGTTATAAGAAGTCACCACTTATTGAACAAATATCTATTTGCCAAAATTAAAGTGTCTAAGCTCATCTCATATAGTGACAATTAAATACAAAAAGATCTATGAATGGCTTTCTTATATGTATATGCTAGAGCAAATCTATACCTATAGTATTTCAGATACCTGTAAAGCCCAAACTCGTAAGTTTATGGTAAGCAAGTGCTTATAGTCCTAGCTAGTAGAAGTCACCACTTCATTAGTATTGAAAAAAAAAAAGACTTCTATTTACCAATATCTTTGAGTGTCTTTCGTATGTTTATATGCAAGAGCTCATCTCTATTTTTGTGTACTGTTTCGTTTTTATTACCTTTTTTTGGGTATTTTGAACCTTTGTAATCTTGTTTTATACTTGAGCCATAAATATCTCTCTTGTCGAATGCTTTGTTTATTTACTTTTAATTATGAGTTTTGATGGTCTTAGAGTTTTGATAGTAATGAGATAGTAAGAACTAACATTATACTCTATTGTAGATCAAGTTTGCCATTCAATACATGAGAAGAGCAATCTTGAAGAAGGCAAAATTTGACATAATGGACCTGAACACCATCAAGGTTATATGTCCTTCCCTTTCATTTCTGAATTATATGCTAGTGGACTTTGCAGTGGTTGAACGCTATGGACCAATTGTTTACCAAGTCATGTTTATGTGTGTATTTTTTGTCTCCCTGCTAAAGTTACACGCCTCTTGTCAGTGTCTTATATCTCGGAACTGTTTCAAAATTAAATTGATTTTGGACTTACTGTATCTAAAAATTAATAAAAATTATCATGGAAGAAGGTGGTTCAGAATTTAGATCATTGTATCTACAAATTTTCAATGGAGCCATAGAATCATTATTATTTGGTTTTGATTCATGATGAAATAAAGTTAATTAAGTCGTTACCGTCTTTGTGTTGTTAGCGTAGGGTAAGGTTTTTACATCGGATCCTCTTACTCACAATTTGCTGAAGCCGTTGATGCATTGGGGTTTGTTGTTATTTGTTTTAATAATCTGGATGCATGCTTGTGGCTTAGTGACGCCATTTCTTTTAATGCCTAATTTCAGTTCCTGTATATTACTTCCCATCTAGCAGTAATTTGTACTTTTTCGCTCTTTTGTGGGGTAGTATTCTATGCCTTGTGATAGAAATATACAAATTTTCATTTGTGATGCCCGCTTGTTGCAAAATATGTTGTCATTTGTTCTTAATTTTCGTGTTCATAATTTTTAGACGAGTTTCTATAATTGCTTCTTCTCATCTTTTCATGAGTGCAGGTGGCAAAGTATAGCTTCGTACCTGTATTATTTGGCCATGCGATTGATGATGATTTTATACAGCCTCACCATTCTGAACGTATAATTGATGTGTACATGGTGAGTCCTCGGTCGTCTTTGTTATCCCTCCATCCCTTTCTCGAGATACACTAATATGTATTATTTACTAATTTGAATGCATCATAAGTTGTAAGGTTTAGTTCTATTTAATTGTCTTAGTACGTGCTTTAATAGTCTAATTATTAGCTTAAATTCTTGAGCATTGGTTGACTGAGCTGGAAACTTCATGTATACGTAGTGTGGTTCAGTGCCAGTTTGAAAATCCAAACTTCATTCACTTGTAATACACAACATTTGCTTTTGGACCAAAGTTTTTACAGAGAAAATATTTGAGAAAAGAATAGGGTCAGCACTCATATTGGAGTGTTATTGTGGGTCATTGTTATCACTGTGCATATGGAGCGAATCAATTTGAATTTTCAAAAAAGGACAAATTTCACTTGCCCATAGAGGCGCAAGGATATCGGAAGTTTGGAACAATGCTGTGTGTGGTAGTCTAAGTGAAGTCCTATCAAGAGGTTTCATCCAATTAAGTTCAGATCTCAGTTGTCGCACAATATGTGCTGACAATACCTTGCAAATGAGTCAACCGGGTCGGGTGAGGGTAGGTCAGTTGGGGTTGGGTTATTTTCGGGTTTGCAGAATTCGGGTTCGGGTTATTTTTGGGTATGTTATTATCAAGCAATTTAAGGATAATGGACTGTGCAACAATTAACATTCAGGTTGGGTCTTATTGATCGGGTCAATTTGGGTTACAAGTCAATCTCAGGTTCTCAGTTTGGGTGTCAGGTCAGGTTATTCGGATCGGGTCATTCGGGCGGTCAATTTTGCCAGCTCTAGTGCTGACTACTACTGTGACCTATTTATTGTCATCTTTGCTTTGTGCTAAAAATGGTCTTTGAATGTCACTCCTATATTCTTAAATGATGATGACTGACAGGGAGACAAAAATATCATCAAATTTGAGGGCGACCATAACTCTCCAAGGCCTCAATTCTACTTTGATTCCATAAGCATTTTTTTCAACAATGTTTTGCAACCCCCACAGGACGAAGCTCCTGTAAGCTTATATGACCCAGTGCAGGAGTACATTGACAAGGTAGACAACAGTTTTGTATTTATTAATCTATGGTATGATGACAAGCAAATAAATTTCTTTTTACTGCATCTTTAGGCCACTTGGAATGCATTGCATGGACTAGGTTATATGGGAAGGAAATCTTCAGGTGCATTTAAAGGCGTGATTTTGTATTTTCTTCTTTGCATGTGTTTGAATGCTAATCTTCTGATCCACATATTTATCAAAATTTCTGACGCTCACTGTTTATCGCTTATGTTTTCTACAGTTCCTACCGCAAGTGGCTCCGGGGATGCTATAGAGCAACTTCGTTCCAAACGGCCTATGAGCCGTATGGAGGTGAGTGACGATTGACACTTGACAGGCCTTGCGTATAAATTCTAATAGTAGCTGAAGGAAACATCTGCGCTCTCCATACTAATTGAATTAGTCATAGGCTTTCATGTTCTCATATAGAGTGGAAAATATGTGTGATGATATGAAACACAGCTGAATTTTAACATACTTTTTTTTATGTGGTAAATGTATGTTATGTTGAATTGTTGATGTATGGCTCGATTATCAATTTATCAGGTTCCAGCTACTGTCACCGAGGGAGATGAACTACTCGAAGAAAAGGTATATGGTTTCTGACTTTTAAGGGATATATAATTGTAGTTACTGCCTCCATTTCAGTTACTAAGCCCAATTGTTCAAAATCCTCCTCACAAAAAAGGCACAAGGAGGCAGATGTGGCTTATTGACTGAAACAGTGGGAGTAATTTTTTCTCACAACTTCACCGATCGTTAATAAATAATATTTGGTGGGGTCAACTGGAAATCTGAGGCTCTGTGTGAAACGGCACATTTGGAGGGAGGGAGGGATGAGAGTAATATGAAAGGAAGAAATGCATAATAGATTATAAAAGGTAGCTTACTCGCTCAATAAAATATAGGCTAACTCTGCCCCATTTTTCTTTTCCTTCCCTTCAGTCACTTTATTTCTTGCGTCACCACCAGTTGTTCCTGCAAAGATTCTCACATCCACGGTCCTCGTAAACATTGTTATCTTATTGCAAAACTCTGGTTTTGTTCAAATCTGAAATGGTCATTTCTCATTTGTAATGCATTATGATATTGAAATTTTGGAATCTAATTGCATTAAGCTAACACAATGATCTGCCACAGGCCGAGGTTGAGGCTGTCAGAAATGAATCTCCTTCATCAAGTTCCAGAATGATCAACTTTGAGCTGGCCAACGGTCAGCCCTATGGTCCTCATGTTCCTATATCCATTGATGATAATCACTACATCGAATATTCTCTTGACTCATCAACTGACTTTCCTCGTGATTTTGAGGACGAAGAAAGGGTGCGCCAACTACTTATTAATGTTTATGTGCACATGCTCTTTTTTGTCAGTGTCTTGTAGGAGACGGTCTCTCATGCACCAACCCAGATTATATATTATATTCCTTATTTAAAACATATGGTTGATCAGTTGGTGTAACATGTAAGACCTCTCGTGCAAGCTAAACGTATTTGTGATGTTATTTCCCGTGGAGAAAAAAAAATCATGTCTGGTTTCACTTGTTTCTTAATGATCTTATCTGTATCTGCAGATGGTCATGGAAGCCATAATGGAGTCCTTAAAGGACGTGCAATTGCCTCAACCGCCAGAAGAGTCACCATCTCATGCTGACGCAAACACTCCCGATCATAGCCAACAAAATCATAAATCTGATATTTTTGCTGATGAAAATAGGTGTGAATCATCAAAGACCGATTCAACTTCCCGCTTAGCCACAAGTGCTAATGATGTTGAATCTCTGACCTTCACCCCCAATACCAATGGCTCTTCTTCTGAATCTCCATATGACAGAAAATCTTCACAAGAATCATGCAGTGAAAACGATTCTGCTGATGATAAACATGTTAGGGCTGTCAAGTCGTCGGGTCTAGACCCGGGTGACGGTACAAAAGCTACATTGACCGTCGTGAAAAACTCTACAGGCAATATTATGGATGGCTTTTTTCGTCGTCGAGATTGGAATATCTTTAAAAGCACAAAATAGACACGCTAACTTCGATGCTGACTATATTCTTTATTGTTTGTTGAAAAGAAATGAAGGCCTCCTTCAAAAGGAGTATGGGACAATTCACGAGCTGCCTGTTTTTCTTTTTTTCTTTTTTTTGTTGTAAACTAAGCAATCAATAAGGACATAACACGGGAAAAGTAGCAAATTGCCCCCAAACATTTGGAGTTATGAGCAATTTGGCCCCAAATGTTTTCAAACGTGCAATTCACCCCCAAACGTTTGGGACTATGTGCAAATCAACCCAATTTTATATTTCCGGCAAGTTTAAATCTACTACCACCCACTCCACCACCATCAAACACAATCTCAAACCCCATGTCCCATCCTAACTCTCCTCTCCGATTCAAACCCCTACCATAAAACCTCACCTATGACTTGATTCGAAAACGCAAAGGACTCGATTCGAAACTCAAATATTACTGATGAATATAATAAGTACAGCTGCAATACAATGCGCCAGTATATTTCAGCTTCTAGGATCGAATCAAACTGAGATGCTCCGTGCAAGTCCAGCAGGAACTTGCCTCAATAATATTTGTGTCGGTATTTCTGTAGTGTAAACCATTATGTTCTTGAGTAGAAGTCAAAAGCTGATCAAATCAAAACCAAAACTAAACTTCATTTTTCCACTCAATATAAATAAGTTGCTACTTTTCGTGTTATCTACCTTCCAGAATATAATCATTTGTTCATTACAGATACCATTTACCTTTGGTGAAATGCTAGGTGTTTGAATGGGAAAGGAGAGTTAGGATGACACATGGGATGGGAGATTCTGTTTGATGGTGGTGGGGGTGGGTGGTAGTAGATGTAAACTTGCCGGAAATATGAAATTGAGTTGATTTGCACAAACTCCCAAACGTTTTGGGGTGAATTGCACATTTGCAAACGGTTGGGGGCAAATTGCACATAGTCCCAAGCGTTTGGGAACAATTTGCTACTTTCCCCCAACGCAACACTATCATTACTTAATTTCATTTAAAAAAAAAAAAAAAACATTATCATTACCATCAAAAGAGAATCTCCTTGTTTAATCAACTTCAATCTGCCACTAATTCTCTCAGACATATGTTAGGGATAAAAAATACATCTTTTATTACTTATGACGTGGCGGATGTTGATTGGGGGAGAGCAATAAAGAGGGATTGATGACGTGGCGGATGGAGAGCCATATGATCAAAGTGGTAAACAAACACAAANGTTAGTGTGACATAATTAGGTTGTATTCGAGTTTGATAATATGTTTGTGTACTTGGATTCTGTGGTCTTCGTTTTGCGATGTATATTCATTTTGTTTTTTTTTTTTTGTTGAAGAATTGGTTATGTACTGTAAATTTCTACACAAAAGTCGAATAGAAAAAGGTAAATGTGTAGGGAGTGTGTATTTGGCTCTAGAAACTGGAAAAATCAGCGATTCTTTGATGTCCACAAGGAAATTTCCACGTTACTGTAAATCCATTTTCAACTGTGTTATCATCCATTTTTCCTTGACAGTATAATTTGCTTGATAATTTCTCTTGATGATGAACCTACGGATGATACTATTGTTGCAATGGTAATAGAACCCATCAA
>LHUT01002842.1:2888-17047 GCA_001412135.1 Silene latifolia subsp. alba
TTTTTGGTGGGTATTTTTTTTTTTTTTTTTTTTTTTCTTTTTGTTTCAATTTTTGTTCATTTCTTGTAGAATTGAGTAATGGGTTTTAATTATTTTGTGCTGTTTGATTATGATTTTAACAGGGTTGGCAAGACCTCACTTATGAATCAGTATCCTTCTTTCATTTTTAATTATTGATTTTGTTGATCAACTTTATTTTTTGGTTGTGATTGTTTGTTCTCCCTTCGTCCCGATCAATTCTTTACATTTGCTTTTGGTACAGAAAGACCAAAATTTGTAAAACGGAAACGCAAGGAAATGACTAAGACATCTAAATAAGGAAACTTTAAGAATTGGTCGAGACGGAGGGAGTATTTTGGAATTCTGGGTTTGCCCTTAACTTGGGTGAAATTTAGATTTGTGAATAAGAAGTTTAGTAATCAGTATAAAGCAACAATTGGAGCTGATTTCTTGACCAAAGAGCTTCAATATGAAGATAGGCAATTCACATTGCAGGTATGATCTCATCTGTATATCAGCTGCTTGTCCAAATTTGCTCTTTTCCGTAGTTGACTGCATGCTTGTCCAAATTTGATCTTGGGTTTGTTTTAATACAATAATAGAAGGGAAAGGGAGGGGGGAATGGAGCGGAGCGATGTCGTTTCTCTTTCTGAATCTCTTATATGTTAGAAGTTTAGTAATCACTATATCTCAAGTAGGCATTAGAATTGTTCAATTCTCATCATCTTATTCTCCAAGTTGTCAAAATTTAAGTCTGAGTTGGACTGATGACTTCATATAGCCTTCTGCTTCTAAGTTTAAATCTGAATAGGCGAACATCATTAAATTATCAAATGCTTCTGTGCGTAGTTTGCATGGTGCTACTTACTGGGTTTTATGCCGTTACGTAATTTTGCTCAAATTCTTCTGGTTTGAACTTTGATGCCTCGCAATCTTCAGTCAATTATGATATATCATCATCCTACGTTTCTGGTGTGAAAGGAAAGCACTGGCTACTTCCAGCTTTGGTTTTATATTGCTTACAAAGTTACAAGTATGTAGCATGGCTTTTGACAGCACATGGAAACGAAGACTACTTGGACTGCTTTCATGGCTACGTTTTGATGTCTTTGGGTTAAAATTAATCTTGTGCTTGTCCTGTTAAAATGTCACCTCTGAGTAACTTTTGGGTCTATATTGTACTGAATAGACTATAATTTTTCCTACTAAAGAAAGGATAAGCGTTTGGTAAATGCTGTAGGCCCTTGTGGTCATTTCTATGGCTCTAGATGTTAACCTAAATATGTGCATGATAGAGGCACACTGTCTTTTGCTGCACCACTGTCTGCCAGCTCCATGATTAAACAAGGGATAGAGCCATAGAGGTGAACAAAACTAACTTCTACTTATAAGGGCTAGAGGATGTGAACAGTAACTTCTGCAAGGGCTAGCGTAGAATCGTCCTTAGGTTGAAATTTGATAATGTCAAAAGACGGGTAAAAATGGTGTGTAGATGAGTGTGTAAAAAATTCAAGATACAGTTTTGCAACCAAGGTGGTGGGACTCTGTTTTTCACACATATGCCAGATAGTCTGTTAGTCTATAGATGCCAAAATTGATTCTGGCAGTATTTAAGTCTATATTAACTACTGTACCAGACTCTTCCGTTCACCTCTCTTATCGTGCCACATGCTCAAGAGCTCAAGAACCTGATATGTATATGATATCATCCGATTTTTAGGATTATTTGCACCATGGTCAATATTGATACCCGAATCCATATTTGGTTTCATTTAATATCATAGTGGATATACGACTCCATGCTGGGTTTTACTTACAAGCTAACATCTTTAATTAAATATCAGAATCCATGGCCAATAGTGCACTGGAATCTATTTTGTGTTTCAATTAGCATTTTTAGTAGATACCCCTTTCCCCTCTCACTCGCCCTGCGTTTCCTTTTCTTGTACGTACGTCAGTATTTGTGGGTTGAGGTCCTTCAGGGCATTGTTTTGAATGCATGACTTGAGGTTTTGCCTTTGGTTGTCAATTACGAACTATTGATTTAACCTATCTTTTTGGCAGTTTACTGAGGTTCTGGTATCAGTTTAACCTTTCAAACAGAGGCTTGTTTTTCTTGACCGCATTACAGATTTGGGATACAGCTGGACAGGAGAGGTTTCAGAGCCTTGGTGTTGCTTTCTACCGTGGTGCTGATTGTTGTGTTCTCACTTATGATGTAAATGTGGCGAAATCATTTGAGAACTTGAACCGTTGGAGGGACGAGTTTTTATTGCAGGTAATATAAAGTCATTAACTCTTTGTTTGGATTGAGGGACTGGGAGAAAGAAGGGGAAGGAATGGTCAAAGAGAAGGGAACAATTTCTTTTGTTTGGTTTAGCAGAATTGAGTCAGAGAGAAGTCGAGGGAAGGGACTTCATTTTCCCTTCTACAAGGCACGCTAATATCCTTCCTAAAATAGGAAAGATTTGAAAGGAAACGGCATTGGTCCCTTCCCCCTCCTTCTCCTTTTGTATCCAAGCAAAGAGTAAGTGATAGGCATTTGAATTTAATTTGTTGTCAAAGGGGATTTTTAATTTTGGAAAATATGCTCTTCTGTATTATAGGCAAGCCCTTCGGATCCAGACAACTTCCCTTTTGTTTTGCTGGGCAACAAGATTGACGTTGATGGTGGGACCGGCAGAGTGGTGAGGATTACTTGTTCATCTCGAACATGTCACCTCTGCAACATTAAGCTTCTAACACCTTGATTCTGTTTTCTTTTTCTTTTTCTCTTCAACTTATCATGTTGTAAGTTACAATTGAAAAGAACTACTGGTGAAGGAGAGTACGTTCTATGTATTTCATTGATAATCTGTGGCTAAGTTTTGAGTTCCTTAGGTTAGCAGAAAATTTAGTGTCGCTTGTATACTTGGCTCATCTTTCTGCTAAAGTAGTCCGACATTGTTTTCCACTGATGATGTTGATTTACTTTTCACTGGCAATCAGATTTCAGAGAAGAAGGCAAAAGCTTGGTGTATGAGCAAGGGGAATATTCCGTACTTTGAGACTTCTGCTAAAGATGGTACAAATGTTGAAGAGGCTTTCCAGTGTATTGCCAAGGATGCTATCAAGAACGAACCTGAAGAAGAATTGTGAGTATCTTTTGAATAAACATAAATGTTGTGAACTATATTGTGTGTGCTTCTCATAATATGTGAAGTAACAGTCAGTGGATGCAATTCAACTATTCAAGACACAATTCTCACTATGGGTTACCCAGAAATAACTCTCTTTGTCAACTTAGGGTAAAGTTGCGAACGTCCAACCACATAAACTCCCAAGGTCCCAATTTAGTGTCGCTTGTATATAATCGAATCGAATGAAGAATACACAATTAAACACAAGTATATATGGTTGGTTCAACGCTCGCATATGATCTAAGCAATATAGACTCTAGTTCATTCCGTGCTTCTAATCTTTAAAACCTTGACACAGATAGATGTTGTAATCATCATTATGTTTATATTCTTACGTGAAGGTATGTTCCGGACACTGTTGATATGACTGGCAGAGCACAGCCTCAAAGTTCGTCAGCTTGTGAATGCTAAGCAACCATTTCTGAAAACAAAATCTGTATTTACCAATTCCTCCATTGTTCTGTTCTCTACTCTAGTGTCACAGTTTATCAGTGAAAGACTATTGTATGTATGTACACAGCATGATGCTTAGAGGAAATTGGATTGTTGTGACTTCTTAGTTCACTCTAAAACATGTTTGTGTTCTCAGCTACGAAACCTCACCTAGCTAACCTCAAATCATTTTGGTACTTAAAACTTCCACCATTACTGTTTTTGGCTGTAAATCCGCCCCCATTATACTCTCTATCATTGTACTCTAGCATCTCTTAATTTACTTGAAGCCAGCGGACTACGACTTCCGTCTTGATTGTTGTTTGCTGTAAATCCACAGTAAAATACCATAGTACTCACGTATGCTCTACCAGAAGCTCTTCTAATATATACTAGAAGCTCTACCAGAGCCATATGCCCCTGTGGAGTTGTGATCCAAGTTAATTTATCATAAAAAGAACCAATGAGATCTTAGCTTAGTAGCGGAGATTATGATCTTATAGAAGGGCAAAACAAGGCCCTCTTTGTAATACTTGTGCAGCTGTGCTACATCATCTTTATGTATAAGATTTAAGCCTGACCAACCCAAATCTTTTGTCTAGGACTTACACAGTTACACTTGGCACCCATCTTTTTTTTGGCAATGGTAAAAAGATACAATTACATAATGTTGGGACTTTTAAACCCCTTATTTATCCATTCTTCAGCATAACTATAGAACATTTAACTAATATAACTAGCACAAACACAAGATATAAACGCCAACGCCGGATATTAGAACCAAGATGGAGTACAGAACACTAGCCACGAGCGTCTTCTTCCATATCATCATCATGTTATCAAAATCCACCACTAATCCCTGTGAACTAGTTACAGGTTTGAGCATGCTCAACTTTTTATTTTATTTTATTGGCCTCATAATTTTTCTCGCATAAAGATAAAAAAAATTTCCAAAGCTTCTACTTCGTATGAGAATGTCTTCTATTGTCATGTGAATTAGTCAATTAGTCAATTACAGTAGTCATAAAGATGGTGTGGTGTGTTACAAGCTGCTTCATGTGTGACAAATGAAAACTAACTACAATTTCAGCTACAACACAAATCCTATAACACCCAATCTCAACTTCTCAACTATTGTGATCCTGCTACAAAACTTTCTCTCACCAAGATTACACATTAGAATATATACCCGATACCGTAACCCTTCTCCTCCGTCGTCGCTTTTGCCGAATTCGCCAAAAGCTGAAGAAAAGTAAGAAACCTGCCGACCAAAAGGAAATTGGTTAAACAATTTAGTATATTACTCCTTTGTTTCACCAATTTGTTTACGTTTTTCTTTAATGGGTTGTCTGATCCATTTGTTTACATTTCCTATTTACCTTGTTTAGTAAGATGTTTTGCCCTCAATTTTTCTATGTCATACACTTATATCCACATGACTAGCAGACCCCACCTATATTACACTCTTACCCTTTGGGGAAGGAAGGGGAGGGAAAATGGGGTATGGTAGTTTAGATACAATTTCCCTCCAAATTTTGCCTATGGTGGAGGGATTTTCGTTTGCCTTGGAGGAGGGAAAATAGATCCCTCCAAATCCCTCCCCCTTAATTTCCCTCTTACCCCATTTGTTATCCAAACAAGGTGTATCCCTCCTCTCCCCTTCCCTCCAAAGCCTCATCCACACACCCTTAAATCTAACCGTTATTATAAACACCACACCTCACTTGCACAAAAGAACCGATCCAAAAGCAAAGGTACACAAATGGATGAAACAAAGAGACTAGTAGCCTAGTACAAAGGATCAGAAATGTGAAACATATAAAAGGCAAAAGTTGGTGATTACGAACCAGAAGCCGCAATTATGGCAGGTACCAGCCAATGACTAGCAACCAGAACTGGCATATCAAGCTGCAGATAGATAACGCCCAGCATAACATGAAAATCACAACATTGTTTTCCGGGTAGATGAGAAATTTGAAAAAGTAATAGCGATACCAAATTGTACGACATTCAGTAGTATCTCACCTCATCCGTGTAAAATAGGCCAAAATACTTGTTACTCAGTGAATCGCCTTTTTTATTAGCAATAGTATGTTGGACTTTTGGACTGGAAACATTGAAACTGGAATCAGAGCTTCGAACCATATCAGTAACATGATAACCAGGCAATATTCGGTTTCGTCCCCTAACTTGTATATTATAACCTTTAGTTCCAACTACTTCAAACCTCGAGTCAGTTCTACAGATCAATTCCTTCCCCATAACAGCCGAGTAAGCTGAAAAATTTACGTCAGTCCTGCGAGATGGAAGTTGTTTGTCATCTATGACAGGCACATTCTGTCTAACAGAATCAGAGAAGAGCGCTGAATCTTTGGCATTCCCACCAGTGAATTCCAGTATCTTTTTTAAAAGCCCAAAACAATTTGTAACCATATGGCTACTGTCCAGACAATTTGAATCCCCATAAACTGAAATACGACCATTGCCAGCTTCTAAAAAACCAAGAATGGGTGAATCTCCCTGCAAGGATGCGGATTTTATAAGCAACAATCAGTTTAACCTAGTAGCAAACTACCTTCAAACCACCGGTATAAATGATAATCATGAGAAAGAAAACTACATCAAACCATTTTGAATACTTCTGCCAACAACAAAGAGTCAGATGAATTCTGAAAACAATGAAACTTGGACGTATGCCACCTTAGTGCCTTACCCATATGTAAACAACACAGAGAGAGACTGTTTCCAGTTGACCCATAATGATATTGCATAAATGCTACTTCATAATAGAGGGAAGTGATTACTGTAGTGAGCTATTTTACTTTATTCTATCAAATCCAGAAACAAAAAATAGCAAGGAAATACGATAGTACAACAAACAAAATAGTATAAAATTAACATTATGTCCCAAGATTATGCCAACAATCTGCATAACAGGACCTGCTCAGCCAGGTCTAGAAATTACGATAAATTGGAAATGACAGTTTACCTTCATTAAACTAGTGGAGAATGCACTCTGAGTCGCTCCTGTGTCAGAATTATCGAGGAAAGGAAAGCTGTGAATGTATCCACCAGCTGGAAACCTTAATATGTTTGTTCCTGATGCATACCGACTTTGTTCACCATCAATTGTAAACTCACCATTAAGAATTTTATCACCAAATGCAATCCCGAATGGAGCCAAAAGGTCATTCAATGCAGGAACATTTGCACCGCCAGTTACTGGAGTCCACCAGCTCCGCGTGTTATCATCGAAAAATCTCATCTTCACCATGGTCTCCACATTATACCACTCAGCAAACACAGCCAACCCTAATCCAGTCTTTAGGACATCTTCCCTCAGCTTATAAATTTCTTCTTCGAAATATTCATCTTCAAGATCCACAAGTAGAAGGGTCCCATATTGGCGAGCATCAAAACATGTCAGCGGAGAACCGAGGGTCTCAATGTAGTATCCAGCATCCCTCAACATGTTGTATGTAGTGTGAAAGTTTGTATGCAAGTGATCACCATGCCAATCCAGGATATCATTGCGGACATCTAAAGAGTCTCTTGGTATGTACCCAGGTGGATATTTGATGTTATGAAACTGATCCCATAAAATCCTTTTTGATCTTGCTGGAGTAGGAATAATACTCAATCTCAACTGCAGCACACATGTGCTGGTTCGTACTAGTTTCTCGCCTTGAGCAGGTGGGCTATAAACCTGAACAGTAACATTCCCTTCAATTATTCCAGTGAACTGTGCTCCTTCATCCTTTATTTGCATATGGAGAGCTAAAAAACCAGTCCATGGCCAAATAACATCTGAATAAGTAAAATGGACACTGAGCAGATTCCCTTCCTCATTTGCAGGAATCCAAACTGGTGGTTCTTTGATATACCCTATCACACCCATCCCATTCAGAATTGTAGCATTAAAGATGACAGGCATAGCACCAGCATAGAGCGGCTGACGACAAAAAGGCCATGAATAAGGGCAATCTGTGAAATCCAGAACACTAGGAAAGATGCTTGCCCGTGGCCTATAGTTCTTCAAAATTTCATATGATTCTAACCTGACACAAAACTCAGTAGTTAATTATTGGCTTAATGCATATACGATAACAGGATATCCCTCCTCCCCCTATTTCACTCATTTAGCCTCATAGGGATTTGGCACCAAGTACTAGGAGAGGAAAATCACAGTGAAAAAAGTAGAGCTTAAAAGTCATTTTCCAATGTACATGGATGGGATTGGTGAAGATACTTGGGACATTTTCAAGACCGAAAAAGTTACCATAAATAGAAACAGGACTAAATGAATGAAAAGCCCCAAAATGTAAAACAAGGCTAAATGAGTGAAATGGAGTAACATTTGCGGTAGCTGAAACAAATAGAATTAGCAAAAAAATCCCAAAATTCTCAGTGTTAAAAGAACTCACAGATCAACTCTTCCAGCACCTTGCTCGTACATACTGGGGCCAGAAAGCTTGGCAGCTCCTTCAACCAGTGCTTGCTTCATACTAGCAGGATTCAGTACATGTTTTCTGTCCTTCTCAGGGATGACACTAACTAGCAAGCACACCACTCCAGCAACCACGGGGCTTGCAACACTGGTGCCTGACAAAGTTTTACAGCCTGTACTAATCTTTGATCCCATAATTTCACGTCCATAAGCCACAACATCAGGCTTCACACGGCCATACCTGCAAATTCAAATATCATGATATAAACCTTATGTTTTGGAAGCCAACTAGAGCATCATATATAAGATAAACAGGCAGCGCTAGAAACAGAGGAGATGAGATTTCGATTCCTCTACATACAATCCAGTTGTTCATGATGTTTAGTTGCATTTTTTTATAATAGATAATATTTACTATGGGACACCAAGAAGATGACCCCCATGTACAACGAGACCATGGGGTTGACTCCCATAAACAAAATGAGTTAGTTGCATAAAATTTTGTCTATCAAGATTTCTAACATTAAACTAATGTATTAAAAAAAATGTAGTCGAAAGATTACTTACCCATGTGGAATTTCCCAAGTGCTCATGCCACGAGAAGAAAATGATGCAATGTGGTCACTATAGTCTATACCGCCAACTCCAATAACATCACTCTGATCAGCTGGATTGTTGAGTGTACCATAAAGTGGACCATCATTTCCAATTGCAGATACCATAATAATATTGTTTGCCGTCAGTTCCCAAACCTAACCAACAAGATAAAGTTAAGACGGCAGCAAAAGCAGCAAAACTAAATGGCTAATATCCCATAACAAACGGCATCAGCATCAAAACATACAAGAACACATCTTGTAAGAACTAAGTATTCAATCAAAATATGCTTTTTATTGAAAACAAAAACAAACACACAAAAAAAGCAGCAAAAAAAAAACTTCTGCTATGTCTAATTGAAAACCATCTTAGCCAAACTTATGAGGTCTGTTATGGGTAACCCAATACCATCTGTATAATTTCTCCTTTCTTTTCACCTTGGTCCCCTATTCCACTCTTGTCCACTCTCGAGTCCCCAGTGCGTGAGATCATTTTAATTGCTCATTGTTGTAAATAGGACTAATTTCGGTGTACTTCCACCAGTGTGCTTTTTGTGTTTATATTCAATAGGCAGGTCTTTACTGCCTATTCCCTACAAGTGAGGGGCAAAGGTATTGAGATCCTCCCCTTGCAGACTATGAGGGGAACGAAAGGAAAAGCAGAAGTCTGATTCTCCATCCAAACTGGAACGCTAACAGCCTAACACAATTATGACATATCCACATTCCTTTACAGAAGTGAGGAAATTCCAAATAAGATCATGAGTGGAGACTCATACATCAAGATATTTAAGGCCTTCACCCAATCCCAACATAAGAAAGAGATGCTATCCCTAATGGATAACAGACACTCAGATGCCAATTCCTAGATATCTCGTTCCCTTCTTTAGATGTTCGTCAACATAGCAAAGTTGCTAACCGTTTTGGTCCAGCTAAACAAATAAAAGTTACGACGCATGACTGGGTAATGATTCTAATACATCAGATTCAGAGTCTATTGAAAAACAATTGAAACCATCGCAAGAGATAACATGTAATCAGAACACATATCAACAAATTACCGCCAAAAAACAGAACTTTGTGAGACCTACAGGCTGCTAAGACTGAGTTAGACTGTTAAGCAAGTAGTATATGATCGAAGGGCATCAACTATCAAGTTCTTATAATCACAGCTGAGGAAGCCAGAAAACCTTCATCTCATCAGATTCATCTAAACACAAGGTGTACAGGGTTAAAACATACTGATACTACCAGCCATACTGCATAAGAGCATGCTGCAACAAAAAATACCAGTTAACAAGGAAACATACCTTCTCAACAAATGGAAGATCCAAATGATCAGGGCCGCCAATGCTCAGATTTAGCACATCCATTTTTGTTGCAATGGCATAGTTGAATGCATCAAGAAACCATGATGTGTATGACACCTGAAATAAGCTGAACAACATATTATTATAAAATTGCTTACAACATGCATCTGAAAACTGAAATGTGTGTTAGGGAGAGACAGATCAAGCTTCAAGTTTTTCGTAGGAACATAGCCATACTAATAGATAGGAGGCCCCTCGAAATCTTACCCAGCAATAACTTTACAAAACTGACATCAACTACAATGCTAATGTACACGAAGCATTTGTGTTATGCAGCCATTCAGCTTATCCTATTTTCACTCAGCCACAATGGACAGCCAATGAAAAATGAATGGAGCAGTAAACAGAAAGATCCGGAAATCCTCACCCCCGCTCTCTCTGGTAGATTTGCCAAAACAAGGATACATCAGTAAGGTGGCCAGTCATTCCTCCTTTCCAATTCTCACTAGGGAGTACTCCGTAAGAAACTAATAAAGGCTTGAATGGATAACAATATGGACGCTGTGTGCACTCTCTATATTACCAACAAACATCACTGCACCAATGGCATGCTAAAGTAACTTTTCTTTTATTCAGTATGAAATCGAGCATAAGTTTGTTCTAAATTCTACTTCTCAATTCTCAAAAGAGATCATGATGAGGTTCGTAATAGTAGCATTAAATAAGCGTGTCGGCTATAACACTGGAGGGCATGAGAACAAGTATTTTCATATAGAATTTATGCAATCAATTCACACCTTTATCTTCTGAGACAAAGATGAATTACCTGTGCATCAGTAAACACACGGAAAGCATAAATTTCAGTATCTGGAGCAAAACCCAGACACTCAGAATCTTGACCAGCTATAACACCAGCGACGAATGTCCCATGGCCAAGATTGTCATTGAGTGTATTCTCATTGGTCCAATTAGTCCGCTCCTGAAATAAATTCAAAGATCACTTACACAAATCTACAAACCCTGTATACAAAGTCACATCTTTAGGGCATAATAGTATCATCTCAACCACAAGACAACATCAGCAAAGACTCGGCATTGAGCTCATCAGCTCAATAACTTCCTTTCATTTAGGAGCATAGACTACCTTTATATTGCGAAAGTGTGGATGATTTGCCCGAATTCCAGTATCAAAAATCGCCATTTTCACTTTGGCACCAGTGTATCCCTTGGACCAGAGGACATCGGCCGCAAATAAAGACGTCACTTGAGATCGCTGGCATTACAAAAACAACTTAATCATCACCATCATTCTATTAAATACGAACACCAGGCAAGTAAACTCAAGGGAGCCAAACTTGATAAAGTAACACAGGTAATCACGTTTAAAAAATTCCTTCAATAACACCTCCGCATAAGACGAACAATCAAAGGCGTACCCACATCACCTACAAAAATGGTGATCTATACTCTAACTCAACCAGAAACAACATGGTGTCAGAATGTCGAACTGTTGTTTTCCGTGAAGGAGTAACATAGATGGTTATAAATGTGAAACAATAAAATCCAATTAGTTTCACTTTTCAGCAACCCAAATAAGTATTTAGTACTGTATTTCTTGATCCACGTAAACAAAGAAAAACAACCACGAATACATAAGGATATTGTCATGAATATGCATCCTAGGAGTTGTTTGGTTAGTAAAAATAGGGGAAGTTGCACTTCCTATGGAATTGACTTCCTACAAAAATGTAGGAAGTTGCTTACCAACACCCCCTTGGTAAGTTAAAGTTCCGTGGAAGTAAATTCCCACATTGGCAACCAAACAATTTTGGGAACTTCCCATGAATTGGATGAGGGAGTTTTTTTCCCATGATTTTGTATTTCACATGATCTTGTAATTCCCGCATCAACTAAACGACCTCTTGGATACATTTCCACGCCAAAATTTTAGGCTTAAACGCAAAGGTGACTTTATTGGTTAAAGCTCACTTGTTCATATGTTATCATATCATGAGGATTTTTTTTAACATGAAAATAACTTCCTTAAGATCTCCTCCTAAGATAACACTAACACGAACATGGATCACTCAAGTGAATCAATACAATCCAATTAATAACACTATTCAAAACCCAACTTGTTTACTATCATTATTTTTTTATCCGTGTAAGCAAGAAAAAACATCGAATACATAATTATATCATCATGATACTCACGAACACACATTCTTTATACATTCCTGATTTCCACGGCAAAATGTGACATTCCATAATGTTAAATTGACACTCAATGGTTCACTCTAATGTTCAAAGCTCGTCAGTTCGTATCATGAAACTTGTCAATCATCATATGATTTTTTACTTGGCATTTGAGCAACATTTCCTCAGCAGATCCCTCATCCAGGGAGGCTAGCAATGGTGATCATCCCTTAGACAATGAATATTCGAAATGTAGTTAAAATTTTCAAATGTTTTCTACGTTGCCTTATTGCACTACTAGTTCACCCCCTAACTATAAATCCTGGTTCCACCAATGCTCATTAACCCCAACAAAATCATCAAGTTAAACAATATGTAACTACTCAGAACTATAGAAATTAGAATTAAAACATTCATCAAAATATAAATCTTTGGAAACAGATTATTTTATGAGTATAAACTCACTTTACCCAGAAGATTCCGCCGCCAGCTGATCGTCTGATTACTTATCGAACTCCAGTGATTTCCACTATCGATTTCTTCACTCTCCTCGAACGACATTTTAGTAAACATCTTACCAGGCTTCTTCTTCACACCACAAACCTCCGAATCCGGCTCCTCCTTAGCAAGCACGCTTCTGGTATACCTAAAATCCACCACCACATCCTTCACCCCACTCAATTTCTCAATTTCCTCAATCACGCCATTCTCCCCAATCGAAACGACGCCGAAATCAGTCGGAAACCTAGAAGCTGGGTTACTGCGGTCGATCCAATCCCAATCACCGGAATTAATGTTGCGGCGGAGATAAGAACGGTGATCGTCAGCGTACTTGTAATCGGTGAATCGGACGATGTAGTTTCTTGGCGGAGTTAGGGTTAGGGTTTGAGTTTGGGTTTGGGGGTGGCGATCGAGGAGAATTTGGGGGAAATTGGAGAAGGAGGAGAAGATGATGAGAAGAGAGAAGAGGAGGGAGAATGAAGTAGTGGTTTGGGAAGGTGTGATCATGGTGCAACAATGGCGGATTTAGTTAGGCGGGAAAATTCAACCATGGGGAAGGGAAGGGTGTAAAGAGAGCAGCCAACTGTTGAGGAAGATGAGAAATGTTTTTGACAGTTAAATACTCTGTACAATTGTGTCGTTCACTCCTACTCAGGGCGATCCGATTTTGTGCATAGACGACTATGATATTGTGCATAGACGACTATAGGGAGTTAGAGACTCGAGTTGGCCAAAGGGTCGGCCTAGCTCGGCACCCGGCACGGTAGGTGGGTCGAAACCCGCCCTAGCCTTGGCCGATTTAAGCCGGTTGAAGGCCCATTTTTCTTGACGCAGCATACTCTCTGACACGCCTAATATGGTGGTTGACATCAACGACTTTCTTCTTTTATTTAAAAATCCTAAAAAATAAAATTGAAAAAAGAGAGTAAAATCCAAAAAAATGAGGTTTGTTATGAATTCTCCACCCGATTCACCGCATGTTTTAGGCTTTTAAGCCTTTCGATCTCTTTGGTCGTATGCTCGCATCAATTCTCTATCCAAATCATTTCAAAGTACCCCTTATAAAGAATAGAGAGATAAACAAATAATTAAATTAGACGGAGGGAATAACATTTTAATTTTAATTTGTACAATTAAAATCATAAAAATAAGAGGTTTTTTGATAACTGCTACCACGTATAATTCAGATTTTACCAATTGCTATCAAAGTAAAATTTCTATAAAAATTGCTACCAATATTGTTGGTTCGTTTTAAAACTAACTACCACCTTAGGTTAGGAAGGGAAACGAGAAGATCTCAGTCATCCATTTCAAATAAATTGTCATCTTGTTATGAAATATTATATGGATGTCCATATCTATCTATCTATCTATATTAATAAAGGAAGCTTTTTTCGAGCGATTACAGAGAGTCCAATTTTCGCGAATTACCTACAACTATTTAAAATTAATTTATAATTAAGTATGTACTCCACGCAACTCCGTATTATGCTCAATA